>VKOC01021988.1:0-38995 GCA_009364415.1 Spea multiplicata | reverse complement strand
TACATATACATGTGTGTGTAAAGGCAGGGGTGTGTGGTGAGGGCAGTGTATAAATGTGTATGTATGGACAGGCATATGTGTAGATATATATATATTATATATGTGTGTGTGTGTATGTGTAAGGGCAGTGCATGTATGTATATGTCAGCAAATCAACCAGCAAATCACCGGTAAGGTACATTGCTTGCCGTGATTGGCTGGCTGTTGTACGCTGGGTAGAGGGGTAGTCTTATACGGCGAGTATAGTCCAAACTCTATATTTGGACTGTAAAAGTTGGGGGTCGTCTTATACGCCCAGTCGTCTTATACGCCGGAACATACGGTATATTGTAACAAGGTGCAGGGTGTTGTTGTGGAAGGGGTATACGTTCCCCCTCGATTTTGACCAACTTACCTGGTGGTCTAGTATCTTTACCCTGTCTGTTGCCCTAGGCCTGACCCCCTGCCACCCCCTCGTCTGCCGTCCAAATTGTGGAGTGTAAAGCATCCCATAGAATCTGTGCAATCGCTGCACAGTCTCTATAGTGTAAATGAGCTGGTTGGGGAGATGAGAGATCTCGCTCTTGTAATGGCCCATTGAGGAGTAGTAGTACAGCAGAGGGACAGATCATCGAATGGCAATCTGTTCACTGTTTTTTGCGGAAGGGAGATTGGAGGCCGACTAGAATACGCCACTGATGCTACCTTGAAAGTTATGGATATCTTACCGCTAGCAAGGCACCCCTCCCGGCATGTGAAATGGCCAAAGAGGGACATATTTAGTTTGGTGGGTGTGGTTAGAGATGTGGCTAAGGTGCAAGTCTTCATCAAAGTCATTTTTACATAACATTGTGACCTAATAATACCTGTTGATAATGCAATTGTATTTTACTTATACCACTGAATATATTTCCCACTGTTTCTACATACATACATAATTGTGACTTGTAAGGCTACAGAATACCTAAAAGAGGCACAAGAGAAAGAAAAGGGACAATAAGGATTTCTCTTAATGAGCATTAATTAGGAAATATGATTTGGCAAAGCATGGATCGGATTGCTGATTGAAGAACAGATTAATATCGACATTCCTGCAGATTAAACAGCCTCCAAAATGCATTACATTTGGAGGCTACACGGAGGATTGTGGTTGCCATGGTGATAATTTAGGAAAAGCTCCCAAATTGTTGGGTATGAAGGCCTAGAGGACATGCACAATTTAATAAAAGAAGGATATGTGAAGTAACGTGTATATGTATATTTAAAAATAGTAACATTTTTAGTCATATTAGATAATCCAGTCTTTATACATTTCAACATGATGTTGCAGGTCTACAGTGGCCTCAATGATTCAGGTGGCAAAGGATTGAGCTCCATTAGGGCCTCAATCAACTCCTGTTGTTCCTTTATGTTAATAGCTTGCGGCAGATACAATCAGCAATGTAATGCTACAAGTTTCCTGCAAGTTAAGTAACTTTTGTTATACCCAATGAATTTCCGAGAGACTTGCAAAGAGTCTAATGTGACTTAGGACAAATTTGTCATGTGAGAAAGGCTAAGTTCAACCTTCAGACTTGGTGACGAATAGCTCTTGATTAAAAGTCCTATGTCGGCCCTAAAAGACCCAGTGTTGTCAGTTGAACGTATTATGTTTACTAGCAAAGAAATATTTGGATTCTAGTAATAGTTAACATAACCACTTTGTAACCAAATGACATACCAATTATGTCATGTAAAGATGTCCTTCAAACTTCATTGTTTAAAAATGCTCAAGACCCAGACTCAAGACCCAAGACCCTAGTTTAATCTACCTTCCTTAACTTCTTAGGGACCAGGGCTATTTTAATTCCAAGGTCGGGACAGGTGGCAAGGAAGTAAAGTCAAAAGACAAGCCAAAGTTCGGTACACGGTAGACACAGATATAGCACCAGAACTGGAAACACAATAACCCAGAGCAAACAACAGTAGTACTCTGATCAGGTACTGCAGTAATGGAACTGAGGGTTAGAATAAGAGCAAGGGTGGGAAAGAGCAGTAATTAATCAATTAACTCAGAGAATGGCACCATCTCAACTGACGGAAGCGAATAGCGTCGTTGTGCACGTCATTCAACTGACGTGCTTGGAACGGTGTGAACAACTCACTCATACACTCGTGATTGCCGCAGCAGAATGACGCGGGACCCCGGCGGACTCGGTAGGTCTAACAGTAGTTAGTGTAGTGGGTTTAGTTGGTAGAAAATTGGGTAGATAGGATTAGGCTTGGGTTTAAGATTAGGGTTTTTCCCTATTTAGACTAGCTGTGTATAAATTATATACCTGTAAAACAATGAATACATGTTTTTTCTTAATCCCATTTGTATTGTATTCATCAAAAATAATGTCTTACATGTATATATATATAAAAAAAAAAGCCAAAAAAAATGTGCGGGGACACTAAATGAGAAAAAGTGGAATAACAGTTAAGGCAAAAAATAGCCCTGGTCCCTAACGGGTTAAGGAAGGTAGAATTTGTATATAGCAATATTCAATGTCCATGACATTAAAAGAAAGCAATAAAAATGAATTGCATTATTGGTTATGGAAAATCACAGAAGCTAAAATAGCTAAAATGTCATATTTCTGGCACTATGTATGAAAGTTTTGTTTATCACTTGCTGCCTTACAGTTTAACACAAATCATTTTTACATGGTTCCCGATATCAGTATTTCTGCTCCAAAAAACAATTTGTGAATGTTAATGATCCGGAGCTCTGAAGCTACACGCACATCCAGACTTCTAATTATGCATGATGGTATGTACATACATACCAGCTAGTCATAAAATGATAAATGTACTGGAGTAGCATGACATATACAGCAACACAAATAACTTTTTTATTATTAATTATGTTTGTACTAAAATCAATGTATTTTTTTAGATTTTATAATAAAAGTATAGCAATGTACCATATACCTCAACGATCTCATCAATACAACACAAATGGAAATGTTTTACCAGGGCAAACATAACATTAGACATAAAACTAAAAAAAATATAGCGACATGGAAAAATAAAGCAATTCTAGGTTCTGAACTCATTTACTTTTGCTAGTAAGTATTTAAGTGGAAGAAAAACAAATTTGAGACTGAATGCTAGTCATTAGAATTTTCACAAAAGTATTCTTTTACAAGACTGCAGAAGAGCATCTCTAAGAAAGGTCATTACTGATATCAAGGAATGAAGATGATGTAATGGGGTCTCTCTTGAAGTGTATGAGAGCATCCAAGGAAGTGTATGGATAAAAGATTGTATGTCTCTGCATGTGCATTTTATAATATCTCTACAGTCTACAGGTCTGCCTGGCCTGGAAATCACCCTCAGTTGTTCACATATGGAAGATAGGGGAGATTTAAGGTAAACTAACATGCAATGCCCCAAATCACAGTGTGGCATAATATGTATACACGGGATTACCAGCTTTTGTACACCCTTTTGTTTCAAATGTGATATCACCATTTCAGATGTGCATACCCACAAACATTTCAGGGCCCCGACCACTCACTAGAAGAGCTACCTTGCAGCGCTCAGCCTGGAAATTGCTAGGTGGCCAAGCAGCAATACAGACCTCCACTGATTTCACAGCTCCCTGTCCATGTGAAAGGCAGGGGCGTACCTAGAGTATTTGGCACCTGGGCAGATCCTGTATGTGCCCCCGCCCACAAACACTTTCAAACTGCATAGCTTCTATCGTTATATACTGGCGTAGACATTGAAGGTGGTACAGCATTACTGTTATTATATATTGAGGAAGACATTGATGGAGGTCATATTTCGGCGCTCAGCATGACATGCCGGCACCGCGACGGTGTTAGAAGCCTCGCGAAGGAGACTGAGGGGCGCCGAGTGGTTGCTAGACGCCCCTCTCCGCGTAAATTTTTTTTAAAAAATGACGAGGCTGCCGGGGATCCGGGCAATTAGGGGCATGTGGTCACCCTGACACCCCCCTGATGAGCGACACATGGGGCGGACCCCTCCCCCCCCCGCCCCATGCTAGGTATGCTACTGGTGAGAGGAGATCAAAGGATCTCCCCAACTGACCTATGATCCCCACTGCCTGCAAAAGCCTGTAATTCTGGACACCTCGGAGCTATGCATGGAGTTAAGTTTGCTTTTTAATTCAGTAATGAAGAACTGAATTCTGGGATATGTTATTGCATAAGCCTGGATGATGTCGGAATGCCAACCAATTATTGGTCAACATGCTAATTTCTAAATAAAATTTCTCAATCCTCTCATTCCTGTTTTTTTTTTTCTTGTTGTTTTCTAAATTATGGTATTAAAGGAAAGTTGAAGCTGGCCATTTGAGATTGACAATCGATCACCCCAGTTGGACTTCTCGCTAAAAGCTCTTATTAAGCATGGTTTTTGATAAAGTTATCTCACAATGTAAACTGCACTAATATATAATATATATATATATATATATATATAATATATATATATATATATATATATATATATATATTACTCAGAAGCCTCATTACTGCAACAAACTGGCAGGGTGTCCGACTCCTGTTGGATGTTCAATGTCGGTGCAGAACAGATTGGATCAAAGGCAGCAGCAGAAATCCATTGACAGAAATACTGTGATACACTTTTCGCAGGATCAAAGGCACTTCCTTATTTCTCTTTAGTTAAGCCTTAGAGATGTGGCCTGGGGTTTAAGCTTTTGCAGCTTCTCTATCTGTTTTTAACATAGCAGATTGATTAAATAGTAATGTGGGGAGGAACAATCGATTAGAATATGATTTATTGCCCCAGTTTTGCTCTTGTAGACTTAATATGAAAATACTTCTCATATCATAGAAGCCATTAAATAGCATCACATTTCAGAAATAGGCAGAATTCAATCATATGTTTGTAATCTTTTTATATTATGCAATTGCCATAAGAAAATAAATTACATGAACTTGCCACTGTAAAATACAGAATATTGTTATATATTTATTTTCCAGGGTTTTTACACAACTTTTAATTTTTAAGACAGACATAACTGTAAAATGTACTTATTCTGTCTGGAAAAAAAAGCTAGTATAAAATGTCTCTGCTCCAAAATCTGATACAAGTTTAATTACTTATCACAGTCATTTTTTAATTTAACAAACTTAAAGGGACAGTTTGATGAGACCTCCATTAAAGAGAAATGGATAAGTAGGAACCATGAACCGTGCCGACGCACACAGCTTAATTTGGGATGCCTAGTCCATGTTTACTTTTGCCACACAAATCATATCTGCTCCTCCTTCGGTCTCCAAGTTCTAACCTGAACCCACTTTGGTTTTCAACTAGCCTGTTAGGATATCAGATCCAAACGGCTGCATGTCTTGCATTTATGGTTTATTTAAAGCGCTTAATTTTTCTTTTTTCTAATTTCCTGACCCCAATTTATCTGTATTTCCAAAATTGTAAGCAAATATGCAAAGTTAGTCGGTATTCTCACTGTTATTTTTTTACAACAAGCAAAAGAGTGACAAATGTAGGAGCACTGAAGGTATACGTAACCACAAACTGTTGCTTTCCAGTCACGCATTTTGTGGAATGACCATGTTTCTTTCTGTCAAAAAACCCAAATGGAAAATAAAAAAAGAACAGCATAGGAAAGAACTTGGTGAGTACTTTATATGCATTATTCAAAATTTTAAAAAAAAGAAAAGACTTACCTGACCTAGAAGCTGCAGTCCAGTTGCTGTAGCTGCCTTCCTCCTCCATGTTCTGACATTTCTTGCCACTGATTGGCTGCTTGAAGCACTTGGGCCTGAACTGACCTCTCCTGCATGCAAAATTGCTGGGGACGCTAATACATATGGGGGGGGGGGGAGCAGAAGCAACACTGTACACTTTTAATGTGCATATGATGGCCAGAGTGTCCCTTCAAACTGAACCTTGTAGTCCTCCAATTAAAAGCAAAACAATAATGATGAATTTTGTTCGCCAATTGCAAATATACACATAGAAAGCTAGAGGCAGCAGGTGATAAACTTGCACTTGCCGCTGCTTAACTTTCTAGTTGAACCTCCATTAATTGAAGGGGAGCCCAAGTTGCCCAAGTGGGTTGAGCTGGCAAGTGGTAAAGTTCATGCGTGGAAAGCATACTTAAGTACACTTCCTGGTTCAAAAGAACCAGGTAGAGGATAACGATGAGACAGAGGTCGCCTTTTGTAACACTAATACAAAATGAACATATTAACTGATTTGATTTCTAAAATATGCATTTTACTTAAATGAGGGCTGGTGTGTTTCTTTAAAGTGAGCCTGCTGTATTTGAGGTAGAGTCACGAAATAAACCATAAGTGAAAACTATCTTATGCTTCTGTTATTATTAGTTTTATATAATGTTCCAGGTTGATTTTTACAGGATCTGACAAAGGCCTTGCAAATATCCCTTAATTACTCATGATTGTTTAGCAATAATTCCATGAATCCTATTGTCAGCACAAATAGGAAGTTACAATATGATTCCTGGATTCTAGTTGTATTGGACTTTTTTTACAACTGTGTAGCTTGTAACTGTGTAGCTTTTCACAAATATTTTAGGGAGAGGTCCTACATAAGCATGTGGCAGCAAGATGGCAGATCCCACATATATCACAACAAAATTAAGAAGGAATTCTTATATTATTACTTTAGTAAAAATGAAAAATATATATTAGGTGTTACCCTCTATATAGATGTACAAATTAGGATCAGGTATAACTTGGAATGTGGCAGTTTTTTTTAAGTGAACATGTATGCTGTACAAATGTTGACCCGTAATCATCCCTAGAATTATACTACTCTACTCTATGCAGTTCCTCAACCCTGTTGCGGAAGTACTCTAAAGACGAGACAGAGCAGTGGAGAAGGAGAAGCAGAAGTCAAATTGAGCAGTGTAGAAGTGGGGAATGGGAGATTGAGAAGCAGACACGGCAAGTGGTTGTCAGAGAATGAAGGGAGAGAGTGTGAGCGAATGAGTAAAAACAACACATTTTATTTCCAAAAAAGCCCTGTTCCAAACTGAAAAGGGCAGTAAACAAAATTCATTGTCCGCAAACAAATGGACCAAAAACAACAGTATATAGCCATGCAATAATACACAATAAACCTGAAATACCTTTGTATCCTGTTTTTGTTTTTAAATCTACACACCTTAATATAGTTAATAAATGTAAATTGCATGTTCTGCTCTGCTGTGAATACCAATCCCAAATTGCAAATGCGTTTTTATTTTTTGTCAAGGATAAGTAGAGACAGTATGCTGACAGATTTTGTAAACTTCACTTGGGGACAAGAGCTGTTTTTTGAGGCTATCAGTCAAGGGAAACATTTGCCGCCTGAGCACAAAATCTTTCAAGGTTAATTAAAAATATATTTCAGTGGGTACACTGTTTGGTTACCTCCAGAAATAGATCTGTGGTACTTGGAAGAATAAATAAAGCACATACATAATATAAATACCCAGGCCTTCTGGCCATCTGACACAAAGGCCAAATGGGCCGTTGGCTGACAGCGACCCATACTTGCCCAGTCTGCCTCTCCAGATTGGGTGCAGCACTGGGCAGGCACACATGCTGTGGGAGTATAAAAATGTGATGTGTGCATGTATCCAGCCCGCAATAAGTAGTGTTCTTTTGGCATCTGCCAAATCCAGGTTCGTCCACCAGACTTCTAGATTGTGAAGCATGATTCAACACTCCAGAGAACAGATTTCCACTCTTCCAGTCCAGTGGCAGTGTGCTTTACACCACTCTAGCTGATGCCTGGATTTACTTTATATACAACTTTTAGCAAGGAGTGTGACTGAAATGCCTAAACTCAATAATTAGATGGGGTGTCCACATACATTTGGTCATATATTGTATCTTCTACCTTTAAAGCTGTTGCTCCACCTACACAGTTACTACCAGTACTTAGTACAATACAAAATTATCATTGTGATACAATATTAATAAGAATAGGGTAACCCATGTTTGGGTAAAAGATTGCTTGAAAGAGAGAAGAAAACAAACACTAAGCATTTAAAACAAACACTGTAGTTATGATTCTATATGCCACCCTCATGGCTACTGCTGTCAATTAATCATCATTTTGTACTAAAAGTCACAACATATAAACATCAGAAAACATCACCATTACAACTTTTAACACATCACATGCCCTTTCTTAAGATTTTCTTTCTTCTTAAGAAGGTCCTCTTTGGTCTTGAAAGCTTATGTGACCCTAAGGACATTTGTCTGCTAAAAGGTACCATACCAGTGTTTGGACAGATATATTATTTAATTTTGGACAACCCAGACATGGGTATTGCATACCCCAACATTTTAGGTGTCGAAATTGGGAAACCATTGTGAGGGTTGTGGTGGGTCAGGGATTGTGCAGGGATAGAGATATGACCACCCACCCACCTTCTGCGAAGAGCCACATCACTGTTCCGAGGTGGCATACCTGGGAACTTCCCTTGTGGGACGGGGCCAGGACTGCCCACTGACGTTGGTGGGCAGTACCGTGATGTCGGTGGGTGGTAACGCTTATGCCAGCTGTAAACACTCCCATTTAAAAGGAAAATGGACGGGGAGCGGGGCGTGTCAAGACTCTACTCCCACGACCTGGAGGATTCAGGTGTTGAACCGGAGAATCGGTGCTTCATCCAGAGATCTCTGGGTCTAACCCGGAGAGTTCCCAGGTATGGCCATATGGAGCTGCAATGAAGATCAGTGCTCCCCAACCGACCCTTGATCCCCACTACCTGAATCCTCTTTCCGTTTCTTTGCTTGGATTTCCACATATATCCACTAGTCTGTCTAGGGTAATAAGGGTTTTAGACTATATTTATGACTATTCTGTGCCCCATATTCGGGTATTCTGTCCAATCACTTTCTATAACCTGTGTTTTCTAAAGGACTGAAGAGTGCACATTCAGTTTGGTTTTATGCCAACTTGTCTGGATTTTCCCCCTGGACTAAATGTTGCCAGCCCTCCGCTGGAAACAAGTTAATCATGCTAGAAAAGGAAGAGGTATGCTAACAAAAAGTATAGGAGACTTAGTTCAGCATTAAGAAATAATGATATAAGTAGAGATAGAAAGTGCGGAGCAGGCTCTAACCCTTCTGCAATTATTAAAGCTCATGGACTATTTGTTAAAGGGATGACAGAGAAATACAGTTTGTGTCTTGATGTTTATTGGGGTCATTTTTTAAAATCTAGAAGCCAGCTATTTTGGAAAAGTACCATGTATATTTTTAGTCTAAACACTAGGAGAGAACAAAAATGAAATGGACAGGCACAATGAAATGCTTAATGATGCAATTAAGCTCCGTGAATGCAAGAAGTCATTTTTGTCTCAGTGTTATTTGTTGCATGTGAAATGTGACGAATCTCATGCATAGAGTAGCAAAGAATAAAGTCTGACTTAAAGGGACTTGTCAATTTAATTCCATTTAGTCTTTCGATCACCCACTAATTTCTAACTAGTCTTGACATCATAAGGAACAAAATTATTA
Source organism: Spea multiplicata (assembly GCA_009364415.1). NCBI lineage: Eukaryota > Metazoa > Chordata > Amphibia > Anura > Pelobatidae > Spea > Spea multiplicata. The sequence goes on along the minus strand of VKOC01021988.1, from coordinate 29,498 downwards.
TTAAAACAAGAGCAAATCAAGAACTAATATTTCCTTTAACATTTAACTCCTTGAAACTGCTATACCTTTAAATGTGCAAAACACAAAAACAAATTTCCTTGATAAATTCACTTCAAGGAGAACTGGACATCTTTATTTGGGCATTATTATTTATTGACATGTTTCTGCAAGTTTTACTCTATGTGTCCTTTATTATACCTGGCACACTATTCAATTTGTTTTCCTGTATTTTTAGCACTCTATTATATTAGAGTGGGAGATTGATTCAGGTACCTTTCCTGAACTATTCTCTACGACAACACATGTTTTGTGCATTGTATCCATTATCTCCTTTACTTAATGTATGTTTAGTACAATCCATTAATCCAAGTGCAGCAAAATGCCAGTCTTGTGACGGTCACTCTATTTTTCTCTTTTTTTATGTGGTGATTAGTTGCAGTATACAGAGAAAAAATATGTATATCATTTTTGTGGACCCAGTGGTCCCAGACTTGCTCTTGTTCAATATTTTATTGTCGCGGGATTGTGTAATGTGATGAGCCATTTTTCTCTACAAGACACCCCTCATAATATCTCTGCACTCATATTTCAGAACACAAGTTTTTTGTAACTTTTTATCTAGAGATCAATGTAATAAGGCAGTTAACCTGCATTTATGACTTCCTTTGTATATTGTAACACACAGGAGCAATCTTAGCACCAGATATTATAGGCAGCTGCCTTAGGCACCAGGCAGTGGTGTAGGTCTTAGGGAGATACTGAAGGGGTCATAGTTTCTCCCTAAGGCCAGTTCGCCCAATTGGGACCCAGATCCCCTTGCTGCCCCACCTTTCCAAAAGGCCAGAGTTTGGAGTGTATCAGTGTTTTACAGCCCTACAATACATAAACCTACATAGATAGTGGAGGTAGGACTTTATGGGTCAGAACATCAGAGGCAGGGAAAGTGGTTATATCTTTGGGAAATCTTTGTAGGTATGACCTGTGGACAATGTACCCATATTTGTTGAATAAAGTCTGTTCATAGTCCTCTAAGTATGATTGCAAGTAAGTATTGGTTTGCATCTAGGTCTTTTAGTGTGTATTTGTCCATTTGAACTTGTTGCACCACATACTGAAGTTTATTCATTAAAGAAGGAGTTGGGATAAGAGTTAGCATGAGAGATGTGGTTTTAACACCCTGCATTCAATATGCGTTGCAAATGGGTGGCAAACTGGTCTTCAAGAAGAGCCAAGCTTTACCTCTGTCCTGAAAAGCATGACAGAAGTAGAGTTCATGGGGACAGTGGGAGAGAGTGGCAAAATGGGGAAGGTCACACGCAGAATGGCATATGTATACTTATACCACTTTAGACACCCATGCAGGACTTGTGACAAGATGCAGAAAAGCGCGTGTTATGGAGCCAAAATATATATCAGCAAGAAACGCTTATTGCTTTAATGAATCTAAGCTGGCTTCGACCAGTATCAAGGGTCACACCTCACGCAGATATGCGGGAGACACAAGTAGCATTATATTCAATATCAGTTAACAGATAAGTTTTACTAACCGCAAAGATATCCGGCTAGCATCTCGCACCTAGTTACAGGAAAGTACCTAACATTTGCTTGTAACGTTTTTCTGCCTATTTCCGCATAGTTTTAAGATTAACCAATTAATGTGATTTGCGTAATCTGACGTCCCCCCTTCTCGGACACTATATAATCTATAATATAAACATAATAAAGCAGAGTGATTTTGGACCTGACCCAGAGCGTGTCGTGTGTCTTATTTCTCTCTCCGTGCACTTACATTTATTTTCACATAATTCGGAGCAGTTCAACAATTGAAGAAAAGCTATATTGAGAAAGCATCCAAAACACACGTGGTGCTTGAGGCATGGCCACCTTACGCATAGAGCCACTTCTGGGGCGCTTGCATAAACCGGTATTTGGTGATATGTAAAAAACAAAGAAAAACCAATTGTGTAGACGTAAAACGTAAAGACATAAAGTGTACTCTATACACTCACAATGTGTATGTGATGATACAGGTCCTTTTAAATATATCCTCAGGTTTCGTGTGTGGTTCAAATACAAGTGAGTATAAAAAAAATAGAGAACCGCATAGGGTAATATTGTCGTTAAGATGAAAACGCCAGGATTATCTTAAGTATCCACTTTGCGGGGCTACTCACAGGAGACCAGAGCCCCCCCCGAAATGGTCTTGCTCCATACCCCTCCCCTGGTGGGTTAATAGCAAGGTAAATGGTGCGGTAGGTGAGGGCTGATGGCGTCCGGGATACGAGGGGTTAAAGTATGTGGGCAGGGCATGTGGAACATGGACAGGGGCAGCACGGGAGGGAGAACAAAGGCAAAGAAGACAGACACACAGATAGATATACATAAGCATCACAACAATGATATTAAACAGCACTTTTCAACCCAGGGTTGTGACAGTTACCAAATGCAATCCAAATGCAAAAAGATAGGGCTAATATGGTATTTGCACTGTATACTTTGACGTCACTCTATCTCCTGGGTAGCTGGGGAATACAGGCTTGCGTCAATGCTTATGTTGGCAGACTGTGATCTGCAAGCTCTTTGTACTGCAATTTTTCGTATTTATTCTTTACCAAGTCAGGAGAGAATGTTCTTATGATTTTTTATGTGGGAATGGTTTTCATGTTACAGAATGCTGCTTAATATTTATGGAGGAAAAACTTTGTGAGTGAAAACTAAACACCACATCCTAGCTGTCTGAGTAAAGAATCACAAACCCAAATCTTTAGTGTTTACAACACTACCTTGCAGGATAATCACATTTGGGCCACCTGTCCGCTTTACCCATGTGCTTAGTTACCTTGCTGACTCTCTAGGTCTCCACTGTGGTGATCTATTGATCCAATCAGGAGACTATGATTTTTATCACTTTGTGATAGCTCTTCTTTTTCTTGTCTAGACTGAGTTTATTATGTCTTTCCCTGTTGGTTGGTTTTGCTAACATTTTTTTTTCCCAACAAGATTTTTTTGTATTTGTCCCTGAGTCTATTGAGTACTGCACCATTTAATGGCATTTAACACTGTATTTGCTGTTAGTAAGAATTTCAGAAGTAATGGAATAGAAATCAGGATGAGATTCTTTTGGTTGTCTTCAAAATATGAGACACACATAGATGTGTCACTTAGCAGGATTTCCCTGGGAGTCAAAAAGTTATTCACCATCCCAGGTAAGCACAGGGTAAGTATGGGGTCACGAGTGTGTATGAAACTGAAAAAGACTGAAGATCACTTTCTTAGATGACCTTCTAAACTAAATAACATACTGTAACTCCCAATTATCCCTCTTTTAAATAGGTTGATTACATGTGAGATGTGGTCACATGTAAAACTACGTGTACCTAAAATTATAATAATGGTAATAATTATGTGGGGAACGGCAGCATATTCTGGTCTTGGCCGACTAGGCCTATGGTGGCAGGTCAAGTAAGGCTGTGTCCCCTCTGCCACCAAGCCAGTGATCAGGCTTCCAGGTACACTGCTTATCAATGGGCCAGTTAAAACACATCTGTACCAACAAAGCAATGCACTAAACCGATCTGCCGCTGCAGCAGCTGGATATGAATGATACCTTAGCATATAAAGCCATTGGCTGCACTTACATCATCAGGTGGCTGCTGGCCTTAAAGTGCCAAGGCCACCATGCCATCATCAGTCTGGCCTTTGTACCCATCAAATGTCCTTAAGAGATGGAGTGTCATTATACTGTATAATGTCATAGCAGTGAAGGTAAATATTGAGGGGACAGCTGGGGTGCTGCCCTGATTCAGGTTTAGGGCAGTGCAGAAGACATGTTGCTGATGGTGAAACAAAATGGCTGACCAATATTTAATTGCATTGTATACTAAATATTTTACTGATTTTACTGCAGCAAAGAGGCTGGCGGGCACGCCTTGAGACAAGTTGGCATGGATAAGTGCTCCTTATTCCAACTCAAGACCTAAGTTCCAATTATGTTACACTACCTGCCAGTAATGTCTTTAATTGTATTAATATATTTTTGTAGGACATTAGAGCATGGCTATAACATTTATCCTGTGTCATGTCACCTTAGGAGTTTCCTAAGCATATCGGTGAAGATTTGTATATCTTACATTTAGCAAAATCTGTCAAACAGCAAATCGGAACATCTGTTGGACAGCAATCAAGATAAAAGAACTAGACAAATCTTGAAATGAGAACAAAACATTTAGGCAAACTTTACTCTGTAAAAAGTGAGAATCTGATCATCGTAGACACTGCTTGCGCCTGTACTGCCAGTGAGCAACTCTACCCACTAGCACAGTGGGAATTAATGTTGCATGAAGTGATCATCGGAAATTAAGCTACAGTGTGCAAACCTTGATTTTAATATAAGTAAGGCTTGCTTATTAGACAAGATGTCTAATAATTTAATGCCCCTTTGATGTTTTTTAATGTCTTTTTATTAATCAGAAAAGTGTTATTTGAAATAACAGTAGCAATGTGCATTATGACATCAATCCTTATTACAACCATTACATTCCATAGGATTTGAATAAAAACATGACAATGAAATCATATCAGACACAAATAAATAATAGAACACCACTGAACAATATTGAAAAACAGCAGAATATATGTCAGAAGGCTCCCAACCAGTACAGTCGGACTCCTCTGGGCCATCAGAGGATCCCCTTGCCCCAGCTCCATCAACCCTGGAACCCTGGAATTGGGTGCCGACCTTTCAGGACTTGAAGACAATACCATTGGGTAGTATTGAAAGTTAGAAAGATGGAGCTCTGTGTGGTCCTTTGATGGTTTTATGACATTTTCAACTAACATTCAGATATGTTATATTCCGCCACATTATCGCACAAATTTTCTTAAAATATTAAAATGATTTTTTTTTCCATTATGGCTATTTGCATTTTGTACCATTAGTTGCAAAACAAAGAAAATGATCAGCCTCTGATGTTATTGGAAGGCTTATAAATATTCATCGACTGGTGCAAATGTGCAATCCAGCATACAGAGAGTTTCTATTTTATTGTTTTATCAGATGGTTGATGAATCAAAACATTATTCACATAAATGGCCTCCAAATCAGAAAAAGGTGCATATAAACAGAGTAGCCAGGACTGTATATTGTAGTGCTAATATTTGGTTTACTTCTGGGCTTGTGTTTCAGTTGCTAATGTTGGAGAAACTGCAAAACCACTTTTCGTTCCGTGATTGAAGCATATCTCCACGGTTATTTCTTCCTGAACATTTACTGCAATGGGAAGTAAATGAAATTGCACGCAATTTATTTGCTTGTTCTGCATGTACATTTCCATGTAAGTAGTGGAGAGGAAATCTGTAGCCATCAGAATACATGCTTTCTATAAATGATAGGCAATGGCTGGAAGACATTTGACAGCAAGTGTCTAGATTCTGTGTTCTCAAACATCTTCCAAAATATTATATATATTACATTAGTTCTTACATTTGTGGCTTCTGATAATATGTGTGCATTGTAATCTAAAATGAATCACTTTTTTATGGCTTTATGCTGTCATAATATTGAAGCATCTAATTTAAACCATATTCCACTGTATTTATGCTATACTTGTCTGGCCAATGTTGTAGACAAAGAACTAAAATGACAGTACAAAGGAAGCATCAATGTCTCTTTACGCCTCATTAAAAAAATTCCCCTCGTTAAATAAATACACCAGTGAGTTTGACATTTTGAATATGAATATCGCGCAACAAATTATCAAGATTCCGCTAGAAGTTAATATGTCTGAACAATCTGCAAGGTTTGGAAAATAATGTAACCATTTTTAATGGTTATAATTCTAATTATTCTAGCACCAGAGGCATCATAAAGTGCTTTATCTGTTTGCCTGTTTCCACAGCATTAGTCACAGACTTAAATACATGTCTAATCCATAAAATGTATATTATACACCCAGCAGTTGTGGTCTAATATAAAAAAGACTTGTTTCTTTCAGAGTTTAACCTTATTGTTTCCTTCTTGTTTACTGGTCCCTCATACTAGTTGATGATTCTGGGGAATAATGTCAAGGATGCTTTTTTGGGAATGTACTAATGTGCTTTGAGAAAAGTAATTTAGCTGCATACCTACCAAATGTCCCTCTTTAGGATGTAAAAAAAAATAACATGGAATTAGAAATAGTGGCATTTCTTAAAAAAAGGATTAAGCACTGTTATTTCATAGGAGGACTTTTCAAATCAATATTAATTGTTTCAATCAGATGTTAATTAGCAGTTAATAGTCTTGGATTACCATAACAGTTTTCCATTTATACAATTAATTAGGGAATTTTCTTCTGCTCACAAAAAATATCATGAATTCATTATTTAATGTTGGACCCATTTGTCTGACATATGGCTGAGATGAGAGACGCACAGAAAAGGCTTCTGGAGAGAAAAAGATGAGAAATGCCAGAATAACAGTGAGCGAAACCAAGCCAATGGGCTAAGGTTCATTTAAAATGTCATACACTTACATTTTGAGGGTTTTCATTGACGCCCCTCATTTCACAATACATACCTCTAATAGGGACACAAGGGGACACAAAGTGCATTTTAGTGACGGACCACTATGCTTCAACAGAAGTTGTGTAGAATAATGGGGTAATGAAAGTGTATTAGATCATAATAAAAAGTGTTCCTTGGCCATATACCATAGATTCCACTGAAGCCAGTTTTCTTGTATCAAAAGAATGACATAAAATGTATAGGGTTTACATATAACCATTCTAGAATTATGACATTAATGGAATGCATTAAAATACCATTTGTGGTACTTATTTTAATCCATTTGTTATAGCAGATTCTGCATCTCACTTTTGTGTTATTATATTTTGATCTTGCATCTTTGCAAGACAAGTGACCACCTCAATGAGGATGTCTCTAAAAACATTTTTTGTACTGCATTTACTTGATCTACAACCCCCATGTTTTATTATAGTTGATGATGCACTATGGTTTGCCGACCTGTGCATCACCTTCTCCTCACATGCACTGGCACCACGCTTTCTTCACGTATGGGGGAATGACCATATGTGTCCTTTTTATCAATGGTCCTAAGACAAGAAGTTGAGTGCACAAGTCTGGGTATTATATATAAAAATCTAAATACTTCAGGCCTTGTATAATTATTGTCCACCTAGAGGTGGTGGCATGGGAGGATCCAGGGGAGGGCAACTGAGAAATTGCCCCCCTGAGATAGACGGAGGCATGTCCTGGGAGAAGGCATAAAGAGGTAAGTCCCGACATCTGGCCTTACCTCTTTATCTCCCTAACTTCCAGGAGGAGGAATAAATATTTCCTGGATGTTGCTTCTGCCTGTCAGAACCTGGTTTAGTTCTCACAACCAGTTTGTAACAGTGACATGGAGCAGTGGTTGATGCAAGGAAGGATTGCAGACCTGAATCTCACTGTGTGATTCCTCAATTTCCTTCATATGTTCTGTACAGCAAATTGCCCCAGCCCCCCCCCCTTGTTGCTTGCATACTGCAGTGCAATTTCTGTATTAGCCTGCACGGCAGAGCATGCATACAGTACTTGTTGTGGTGGGTGATATGGGATATGGGGGCCCATTTGGTGTGGGGGCTCACTTGGTGCAGGGGCATGTCTCCTGCAGCAGGGGTATTTGCAGAGACACAGACTACATTATGGGCATGGGTGATGGCAGAGTCAGCTACCTACTTCCTGTCATGTGGCAGGATCTTCCAATAACCAGCTAGTCACTTGTTACAGTTAGAAAGAGTTGCATGTATACATGTGTGGGTGTACTTAAGTGGGAATATCTTTGAATAAATGCATGTGGTTATGCTTGTTAAGCAAATCTGTATGTTCGTATGTATGCGCATTATAGCTTTGTGTGTCTCTGCGTATTGTGCAGCAGGGGGAAAGAAGCAGCTTCTGTGACATATATGTAGAGGGTTTTTTTTACACTGCTACATCTGATGGAATTCTAGCATGGTACTGTGACAGGATGTCACCTTTTCGATAAAATGTAAATTTTATCCCTGCAAGATATTCCACGGTCATAGGTAAGTGATATTATTGGAAAGTTTAGGAAGAGTAGCAATTTGGCCAAGCGGAAGACCACGTAAAATCACAGAGCAGGGTCACCGAGCGCTGAGGCGTCATGTTGCGTAAAAGTCGCCAACTCTCCGCTGATTCCATAGCTTCCACTGACATTAATAACAGCACACAAACTGCTTCATGGAAAGGGTTTCAATGGCCGAGCAGCTGCATGCACGCCTCACATCACCAAGTACAATGACAGGCCGTCGGATTGAGTGGTGTAAAGCACAACACCACTGGACCAGTGGAAACGTAATCTGTGAAGTGATGAATCTCGCTTCTCAGTTTGGCAGTCTGATGGCCGAGTCTGGGTTTGGCAGATGCCAGAAGAACAATACCTGCCTGACTGCACTGTACCAACTGTAAAGTTTGGTGGAGGAGGGATAATGGTATGGGGCTGTTTTTCAAGGATTGGGCTAGGCCGCTTACTTCCAGTGAAATTAAATCTTAATGCTTCAGCATACCAAGACATTTTGGACAATGCTATGCTTCCAACTTTGTAAGAACAGTTTGAGAACCTTTTCTATTCCAGCATGAATCTGCCTGAGTGCACAAGCCTCAAGTATTAAGCCAGTATCACAAGCTCATGCTGACGAGTCCCATTAAGGACAGAACAGCTGTCCATGAGTGGTGATCTGGCTATTGCACCTCTTCCCGAGTTTTGTCTAAAGGCTGGTCCTGTACAGCAGGCGGCAATTATTCTCAAGGGATCCATGTATAAAGTGGATATAGAGGCAAAAAGGTGATCATTGTTGACCTTATTTGCATGTGCCTGCGCAGAATCTCTAGCGGTTGTGGCAGCACCATGGGGAGGGAAAAACTGGTGTCTGTAGATGAGTGTTTAATAATGCTTCTTATATATATATATATTATATTATATAATTAATATATATAATATATATATATATATATATATATGGGGGAGCTCCTGTACCAGTGTTGCCCTAGGGAAGGAAAAGTTCTGTTCAGTTGGAAAACCATACTTAGCACCTGTACAGTACTAAAACAGTTAACTTCAGAATGAAAAAACTACAAAAAAAGGCTATTCTCAGAAATTTGAACCAATTAAATTCAATTAGTTCCAAGCAGCTAATACAGACAAATTTAAAATCTAATTTCCCTGTTTGCTGGATGTGGTAATATGCCAGAGAAAATTCAGCAGAGATAAAACTCCTGCCAATTAATGGGGGATGGGGAGATCTCATTCTGATTCATCTTTTTCACAGCCAAGAATGACATATAAGGGGCTTATTCAGTAAGATGTTTTGGCATATTCAAGTATCTGCAATAAACTCAGCTGCTTCAGAGCTCTGTGACTCAGTGCTGCATTTCAGCTAACAATTGCATTGCCTGCCTCGCAATGGCAAAAGAGGATGGGAGTTGTGTGTGAACAATAATTTAATAGACAATGATTAACACACCCCATAGTGGTGTGTTTAAATGGGGTGCTGCCCTAGGTCTGATCCAAGGTAATGTCCCACAATCTTTCTGCAGCAGGGTTTCCACGTCTTAGCACCACATGTTCACCATGCTGAGTGCTGGAATATGATGTCATATCCGACCGCTCCTTTCAGAAGCACATGCTGTACAGGTAAGAGACTCCACATAGACTGTTACGGCCAAGCATAGACCTCTGGTGTGTAAAGTGGCCTGTCACATAGGGATATCTTTGTAACATGACGGTCCATGTATTGCTAAACTTGAATACAGTATGCGCACATATGGTTCCAATAAAAACTTCACATCTAGGGTTTTCTCCAGAACTGATGTTAAACTACCCCCCTCACACACACACACTCCATAGTGAAAATAAAATAACACATATATCATTAATTATCCTAGCAAATTGTTATATTTTTACTACAGTTTCCTCTGCAAACATGTGTTCCAAAATAGAAAACCCACAAAACTATTTATATTAGGAAAAATGTTTATATAAAACTAATTTTATCTTGTTCATATAATTCAGTGACCTTTTCCAAAGCCACTTTGTGGAAAAAACAAACATTTCTTATTATTTTAAGACTGTATCATGAAATATTTCCATGTACTTTAGTGCTATATTCCAGTACTTTTATTCCACATTTGAGAAAGTACCAAAAATAGGGTGTTTTGTAGGCACCTGAGGTTCAGTTAGGGTGCCAAAGGCACTGTGCTCAGAACAGGTCCCCCTCTCGTGCTAAATGTAAAATCCAAGGCCAGTTTAATTTTCAGCACAAATTTATAATCCCCTTCAACAAGCCCTTTGCTCAGTCAGAGATCGAGAGTTAGAGTTTAACTACAGCTGAAAAGCTTTATATTCTGAATTCTAATAGTGAATATAGATTTCTGAATGCAGTCAGCATTTAGATATATTAAAAAAAATGAGCATTAAGTAAATAAAGTATAACAGGAGAACAACAATGCAGGCTAAAGAAAGTTTCCTTAAAGGGTAACTCCCACAATTTTATTACTATTATCAGACTAATACGCTTTGAAAAATATTTTCATTTTTTTACACAGTTCTAGTTTTTGCATAATATCTTATCAGGCAGCGACATATTAGCCATTGCATATGGTCTTTTTGTGTTATCAGGAGAGGGCATGCAAGTTCAATGTGTACATTAAAAGTTTTAAATTAATAAAGAAACAAGGGCCCCCAGAAAATTGGCACTCTTTGCCCCCACCCAGGGTGTGGTGTGATTTGGGGGAAAAACTCTGGGAAGGGTATATTGCACTGACTTGAAAGAGTTCCACTAAAATCAACAAAGTATGTAATACTGGTCTCGAACACTGGGGGCGACTGGAGCCAGGGCATGGAATAAAGCCTACGTCCCTCCAAAGGAGATTTATTGTATTCTTAACATCCCTTACCAAAGATGAGAGTGACCTATTTTGTTCTAACTTCCCATCCCACTGGATATGGGATGGAGGGAGGCACCACTGGGGATCTGTTTCTCCCATAGGGAAATTTTTATGTTTAACCTACCCATACCCATGCGCAGGGGATGGGGGTATTTCCAATGGATTTATCACTCGACCATCCATCAGTCCTGGAGACACTATTTTCATTATTTTGTTAATACTTAATGTAAAAGGAGTGCTGGCTCAAATATACTTGCATCTCCTGCATGGTAGTTGTTTCTTTTAATTTTTGCAAGTATGGATGCAAGTTGGCTTTAGTGAATTTCAGAGTTGGGCTTTCAATTTACTAACAAATATCTATAGAAGAACAGAATTAGCACTGTCGTAAAGAATCATTTCAGTGGGTTGTCTGGACTGGGAAAGCCACCCAGAATGTCACATGACTGACAATTATGGCAGCCTCTGGGTCTGCAGATAAAGGAAGTTTATTGGAACAAAATAAGACACAAATAAATAAAACATTTTTAAATGGACAGTCCTGGTAAAGATTTAGTAATTCTCAGTAATGAGATTTAGTCCATTGTCCCTTTAAAACACATTTATTCCTTAATTTACTGTTTATAAGAGTCACAGTTATTAATAGTTCAGGAAAACAGCTGTGAATTGCAAAATCCTTTACAATCATTGTATAATTGCTCTTTTTAGCATTGTTCAAATGCTTTTGTTCCTGTATGTATCTTTTCACAGACACAATGTAAAAAAAAGAACATAGATTTTAATAGATTTTCAAATATGCACACACAAGCCTATGGGTTGTCACTCTCTCACACACTCTTTCATGCTCTCTCACACTTTCTTACGCTCTCTCATTCACCCTCTCAGACTTTCACTCTCTCTCTTAATGTCTCCCCACTTCCATGTCCCTGTCTCCTTTCCCACAGCTCTGCTTCTTCTATTGCCTCTTCTTGTCCTTCTTTCTTTGACCACTTCTTCCAGTGTCTTCTTTCTTCATCTGAATAAATTCACAGATTCACAGGGAAAGAGAGGTGCAGAAGCACTTCTCTTTCTCAGCAAATCCATCTTCATTATTCTAGCTTCTTGGAGTACTACTGCAAAAAAGCAGAGCTACAAAGACAGCCTCTCCCCTGTTTCTCCAGTCAAAGGGTATTGTCACGGTAACCTCCTGAGGCTACATGGAGTAAATTTGACTTTGGGAGGAGGGCCATGACAGATTCATGGGGAGACTCATTGTCTGCTGCCCAGCCCTCTCTTATGTCTAAGTCACCCTCTGCTCATCGGGCTGCACAGGGTGACTGGGAAATCCAGTCTGGTCTACGCTAACCAGACTTCCATGGACTAACCGGCTATGGGGCTCTACATGGCCGTAAACACTGCATGCGCCTGACCAGGACCTAGCTGCAAATCCATGAAACTGTGTAGTGAATAGCTACTGCGGCGATGCCCTCCAACATTTTGAACTAAGTTCATGAATATGCTAAGCTATGGCTAGCTACAGCGCCAACAAAGCTCTGGACCAGTGGCCTTCCCCTTCTCTCTACAACGCTGGTTCAGTCTGAAGCAGTTAACCTCTGGTGTCCCTGCAGAAGGAAGCACCGTATGGTGGGTGTACCCAGTCAGGGAACAGGTCCCGTCACATCGGGTGGTAGCGGTGGGATGCTTCCTTTCTACTGGGATTGATTGTCGGGATGGCAGACTTTCCAAGGGCTGCAGCAGATCACTCTCTGATTCTACACAGAGGCTATTATGCACCGGGGCCAATGTCTTCCAGCCCTTGAACAAAGGATTAGGGACCAGTGGGATCTGTGGGTGTCATTCCTAGGACAGCGGCCCAAGAAGCAATGGGTATTTGCATTGGACAAGCTGTCCAGCAGGAGGTACAGCTGAACAATCCATATTGGGCTCTGCAGTGGCATGCAGAGCAGGCATATTCTTCCTTTTCAGGACAGTACATACGGTGACTCTGCTAAGCTACGGCTAGCTACAGTGCCAATGCAGCTCCGGTGCAGCAGCATCCCCTTTTTCTCTACAATGCTGGTTCTGTCAGGTGCTACAGGGGTTAACCGCTGGTGAATTGGCAGAAGGAAGAATAATCTAGAGGGTGTACCCGGTGGGGATACAGGTCCTCCTGTCACAAGTATGCCTGGAGTTTTCTGCTCTTTTGCAGATGTGCTTTCATGGAGGCGCGGATGAAGGAAGATGACACGTGGACAAGAAGATGAGGAAAGAAGAACAGTAGAAGAAGTAACAGAACAAGCAGAGTTGCAGGAAAGCGAGACAGAAGTGGTTGATAGAGAAGGTTGAGAGACATTCACAGAGAGCATGAAAAAGAGTGTTAGAGAGAGTAAATGAGAGTGCGAGAGCAACAAAAGCATTTTTTTTTCATTCATTAAGATCCAAAGTTTGGGGAGGTCATCTTAAAGTGAGGGTTGTCTTATAATCGAGCAAATATACATATGCATATTTTTAGATGATGACAAAATCAAAGTAATAATAGCATTTTATGTGCATGTCATTGATGAGGTGAGCTGTCATACTGAAGAATCACCAAATGAAGTTAGAAACTAAACCTACTATTAAGCTAAAGTTGCAGACGTCTTATTAGCTTATATAACATGGATTTTTTCAGTATGTGTATTTGTCACCATCATAGAGCTCTGAGGAGCTGTGACAAGTTTAATAAACTGTGTGACAGCTGGTGATTTGGTGAAGCCTGTCAAAAAAAGTTAAAAGGAAGCAGAACAGTTTAAAGGCCATAACCTCTGTTTGTTCTTTTGGTGTTGGGAATGGATATCTGTCAAAAATTATCCACTGTCACTGATGCATCAGAAATAGGAGAAATAAATATCCAAGATGTGGGAAGAATTGGAGAAAAAGGTGATAATTACAATTTTACGTTTATTATGGAGGAAGGTGGTTGACTGTCATGTCAATGTGACATTTTAAGCATATAATACACCCATTATAATACATTTTCTATGCAAAAAACCCTAGAGGCAAAATAGACAGACTATGTGGACCAAATGGTTCCTTTCTGGCAAAGTCTATATTTTAGTGTAACTGGGTCATGTTTTATGATTCTCTTATTGTAGCAAACTTGTCTGCAAATGTTAATATGTTTAAATGTAAAAGAAACATTAAAATGTTCATTGTATAATTATGTACTTAATGAAACCAAATCATTGATGCACTAGTATAGCTTTACAGTTTTCAGTAGAAGGTAATACCACTTATTGGACCAAATCAGCAGGCAGAAGCAAGTCGAGAAAAACATAGAAATGGCAGATGAGAACACATCTAGTCTGCCCAACCTCTGAATACTTTCCTATCTTAGCCTTATGCATATCCTCTGCTTGCTTAAAAGCCTTCACTGTATTATTCGCTACCAATTCTGCTTGACGACTATTACATGCATCCACTACCCTTTTTAGCAAAATAATATTTCCTGATTTTATCTTTAAACCATTGCCTCTATAGCTTAACACTATGTCCTCTTGTTGATGTAGTATTTCTTATTTTAAATAGACTCTCTTCCTTTATCATGTTGATTCCCTTTAAGTATTTAAATGTTTTCTATTATATGCCAATACTGCAATGTTAGAACCAAGTCAGGGAACACATCAAATAAGCATGTAAAACAGAAAAAAAACGCAACAAAAGGGGAGGCGAAAGGAATAGGCGTAAGGTCAAAGAGGCAGATAGGACAAAGCAAGCAAAATGGTAACAAGCAACCAAAAGGTAATGACTGATGCACAGCTCAAGTTGTCTGAGCACCTTCTGAGAGTGTATGTGGAGGAACTTTATACCTTAGGAAGATAAACCATACAACCAACAAAGTCTGGTCATTGGTGATGTCAACTATGGCACCAGAGTCTAACTACATAAGGACATCGCTTATTTTCCTGCCTCAAGGTGGGAAGCAGCAATTACATGCTTATAGCTTGCCATGGATTTGTCCTGTTGGGCAACATGCCATGCCCAAACTGGAGAGATTGTACCCTGACACACAGGAGTCTGCCAGATCATTAAAAGAAAATCATTGGGCAAAGGGGCATCTATGGATGGACCCATGATGATGTCTGGGCCCATGCAGCTGCCCAATATGCTCTGTGATAATGGTGCCCCTAGGGATGCAATATATCTTTCAAACTGTCACAAGTAATTAACCAGTTAGTTTGGACTCCAAGGACATATAAAATTAGAATACTGAGATGCTTCCATCTGAAATGTTTAAAAATGCATAAACATGTTAAATATTTTAGCAAAGCAGCTTCAAAGTGATACCAGTTAAGTAAGTCAGATATTGTTTTAAAAATTTTACTCATATGCATGAATGACCAAGTACTGGATTTGGTGTGCATTTAGATTTTAAGCCCTTAATATCTGAATATTTTATATTACTTTACAACTTAGTTCTCTAACAGTTTCTTTGATGTCCGTACATCAAGTGCTTCAAGGAGACCTAAGATGGAGTCCATAGCTTCTCAGGATGAGACTGTCACCTGTGTCTAAAGGATGATGCATAATTATAGTAAATATAAGTATATAATTCTGCCTTTATGTAGTTTTACACAATAATAGAAGTGAATACTTTTCTATGTAAGAGACAGTGCCATTCTTCCTTTTCAGATATTATTATAAAGCAATGCTGCACTAATCACCCCCATTCAAACAGAGCCCTGTACACCTCAACTTAAACACCACACCAGCACACCACTGTTCACATATTGTTACGGGCCCCTTGTTGCCACAGCCCTAACCCCACAGAACGTCTTGGGAGTTTAGCAAAAAGGCCTTTTAAATTTAGGCTTATTAGACCTCTGTTTCTCCCCAACCTATAAAAGCTTCAACATAATGACAGACGAAGAGCTTAGCTGCAATATAAGTTTGGTACTAGAACTCCATAAAAGTCAATAAAATTTAAATATCACAGGTTTACTTCATTTAGAGAACAGCTTTTTTGGCTTTTTGGATGTTTTTTTTTTAATTCCCATTACTTCAAATGACAAACCCCTTCATGCGATATCCTTGTAAAGAATAAACACAAGCAGTAGATATCTTTAGGGGATGAACTGATCAATGTGGAGCATAATTATCTTTCTGAATTAACGGTGCACAGAGGTAGACACAAACTGTTTTCATCCCTAATAGCTGCTAAGTGGTCTTAATTAAATGCTTGAGACCACAGGGTGAGGTGTATACAGCACAATGCAGCTAAGAAACACAGAAGTATATCGAATGCTAATGGAGCCAAAGCTTTGTACCGTTTACAGGGATTTAGAAATAAAACCACTTTTGCCAAAACTAAATTTAACACCTTGAAACAATTCAGACTACACTCACTGGTCACTTTATTAGGTAAACCTGTTCAATTGCTTGTTAACACAAATAGCTAATCAGCCAATCACATGGCAGCAATCACATGGTCAAGACTTGGTTCCAGCTGGACTGGTCTACTGGGTTTTTCCATGCACAACCATCTCTAGGGTTTACAGAGAATGGTCTGGAAAAGAGAAAATATCCAGTGACAAAAATGCCTTGTTGATGTCTGAGGAGAATGGGCAGACTACTCGTAACAACCAAGGTATGCAGAATACCATCTCTGAATGTACAACAGATGGGCTACAGCAGCAGAAGACCACACCAGGTGCCACTCCTGTCAGCTCAGGGAACTGAGCACAGGCTCACCAAAATTGGACAATGGAAGACTGGAAGAATGTTGCCTGGTTATGATGAGTCTCGATTCCAGCTGCGACATTGAGATGGCAGGGTCAGACTTTGGCGTAAACAACATGAAAGCATGGATACATCCTGTCTTATAACAACAGTTCATGCTGGTGGTGGTGGTGTCATGGTGTGGGGGACATTTTCTTGGCACACTTTGGTCCCCTTAGTACCAATTGAGCATCGTTTAAACGTGAAAGCCTCCATGAGTATTGTTGCTGACCATGTCCATCCCTTTATGACCCCAGTGTAGCCATCTTCTGATGGCTACTTCCAACACGATAATGCATCATGTCACAAAGCTCACATCATCTCAAACTGGTTTCTTCAACATGACAATGAGTTCACTGTACCCTAATGGCCTCCACAGTCACTAGATCTCAATCCACTAGAGCACCTTTGGGATGTGGTGGAACGTGAGATTTGCATCATGGATGTGCAGCCGGCAAATCTGCAGCAACTGCGTGATGCCATCATGTCCATATGGACCAGAATCTCTGAGGATTTTTTACAGCGCCTTGTAGAAAGAATGAAGGCAGTTCTGAAGGCAAAGGGGGGTCCAACCCAGTACTAGCAAGGTGTATCTAATAAAGTGGCAAGTAAGTGTAAAATAGGGCACAGTTAGGATTTACAGTATATTCACTTTTCTTTTTGCTCATGGTACATGAAACATCTTTGCTTCTTTCTATACATCACCTAAAACGATATTTTCAAGAAATTACTTTTAATTGTGTTATTTTACTCTGTACTCTTTATTCTAATACTACAGTATAGTTAGTAGAATTGTTCCCATAGCTGAATGTCAGGTCTATGAAGGATGTGCCCCTTCTCCCAATCCATTTGTCTCTACCATAGTTTTTCCCAAAATTCAAGAAATAAAAACTCTTTACATTGCTCCAGAAGTTGGCGTGTGACTGCCTGGTGTACATGACCCTGTAATCTATGAGAGGGGGACTGTCACATCTACATCCATCAATTTTGTGATCCAGCTCCACAACCTTTTCACACAAACCAACACCTGGATCTGCTCCTAATGACTTATTTGGTTGGAAAGGAAATTCCTAGGTATCATTGTGGCTTAAACCTCTGTAGTACATCTCATTGATCTTGTGTGCTGCCCACAGATGCTGAGCTCCAGGTAATGGCATCAAATCCCAACAGTAAGAAATGCACAGCATGAAGGATCAACAGTATGTCAGTTTGAGCCAGTGGGGGCACAGACTTCCGCTAGTCTGCCGGGGATCAGACCCTTTCCTGTATTAAGAAGTAAAAAGGGAGTCCTCCATGACATATGATGGGAAAGGGCATTTGGATTGATCAGACCTAGTGCAATAAATGTAGCACTACAATGCTGACTGGCCGAGGCACATCTCTTCAGTAATCTTTAATATGGAGCATAATATAATGACGTTCCAAAGTATGTAGATAAAAGTGGTTATACAACTGTAATGATATCTTAGTTTCAACCTCGATACAAATATGAGATGCGCGAGCAAAAATAGAATGGTTGTTTGTGAAAACAGTAACCAGCTGTCCTGCACAAAATTTTGTTCCACTGAACTTTGAAGACTAAAAATATGACGCAATTGACAGTGTGATTGAACAGATATAGCTCTTTTCTCCTGTCAAAGTTGTGCCTACCAGCCTTTTCTAGCCTCAGGGGATCTACATTGCAACTTGGATCGAGAGGGATGAGGATCTGCTGGGACAAAAAGGCAATATTCGGCTAACACTCCACTGACCTCACTAGCTTGGCAGTGCTCGCTCTGAATTTTAGTGTGTATTGGCCTTTGTGTGAGGAATGATGTGATCACTGAGTGTCAACACTTACAGAGCCAGAGGGTACTTCAAAGTCTGCACACACTGACCTCTAGAACATTAGAAATATGAAAATGCAGAAGTGTCTGCTGACAGAAATAAAGATAAAGGCAACATCGTCATTATGTGTGTGTTTCACAGACGATTCCTCAGACAGCTTCTGATAACTGTCTGGTCAATCTCATCTCTGTAACTGATTTTTTTTTCTTTCAACAGACAATTTGTTTATGGCATCTGTACAGTTTACATCATACGTACATAGAAATATTTTTAAACCTTTATAGGTTGCCAGAATTCATACACTGACTCTTATATCTATTGCATATTGAGTATTACAATGCCTAAGCAGCTGCTTAGGTGCCCCCATTGATCTGCTGATTATTGCATGCTGCAGGACCCTAACTGCCACTAGAATGATTGTAAGGGTAAGCTTGGGTTCTGCAGCATGCAATAATCAGCAGATCAATGGGGGCACCTAAGCAGCTGCTTAGGCATTGTAATACTCAATATGCAATAGATATAAGAGTTGTCACGTACAACCTCCCCTATCTGCAACGGTCCTTAACCTCCATTTGAGTCAAAGGTATGCCGAATGTCTCAAGGAGTAAAGTAAAGCAAATCCAGCACCCCAATAGTCTTTTATAGCTGGACAGAAGAACAAAAGAAAAAAACAACACCCTGCATAGGTATATATCATTCTGGTATTCACTCACTTAAATATATCCTTATTGAAAAACCTTTCAAATACAAATGAAAATATCCATACTCTATGATATCTAGCTTTGACTTGAGTGGTATTTACAATGTCATTTGTACAGCACCAGCAAAAGGTACTGTCCATTGAGCACAAAACAAAAACAATGTCATTATGGTTACAAATAATGGGAACTCAACATATCTTATTTTATTGTTTACTCCTAGAACATATGTTAGGGCACAACCATAAGACACTATGTGGCAGTAAGGGACATTGGTAAGGGGCACTGTTTAGAAGCAACCCTGCATGCACAGTGCACCTCTACTCACACTTTTACTACATGTTGCCTCTAAAGATTCTTGTGAAAAGTCCTATACAGTTTATCTTCAGTTGTTCAGTATCTGCATTGACAAGAGAACCTCCCAATTTATCAGTCTGGTTCAAGTATGGTCATGTTTTATCACAGAGTGGTCCCTGGGCAAGCCACCCCAATGAGGACTTTAGCACAATCTAGATGTTATGATCGATTCAGATGAGATACCCAGTATTCAGGGATTGCAACGATAGTCACAGGTAATATGCAAAAAGTTCAATAGAATGGTCAGGCGAGCCAGGTCAGGAATGGAGAGGTTAACATAGTCAAAAACAGGCAAATAATCAGCAACAAACTTCAATTGAATGGTCAGGCAAGCTGGGTCAGGAATGGAGAGATCAACGTTGTCAGAAGCAGGCAAATATCAGCAACAGAATGATTGTGCGTAAACTACTGCAAGAGTAGTGAGCTCAGCCAATACAACAATTTTTACATTTGCCGTGCTCCTAAGCCCCGCCTGTCACGGTCAGGACTACTTGCCAAGCCGTGACAGTGTGGAGGAAGTGGGCATGAGGGGGTTAATAGCACCAGGCCTCTGGATTTACTAACTTTCACCCCATTCTGAAAATATGCAAAGTATATTAAAAATATGCAATTACTGTATCGTCTTGGTGCAAACCATTTAAACTAAAAATTAAAAAAAGATCTGGTGCGCATAAAAGTGCATATTGCAAAGAGCTAAAAGCTGTTTCAACCTAAGAAACAAACCATTAAAACAACAGGTAGCAGGAGGGCACATCTGTCAAGTGAAATGTTTCTCCTATAGTACATTTTTAAAGAATATTTTTCACCAGACTTATTTCTAGCTTAACCTTTTCTAGTGATTGATTATTTAAACAAGGATAACAATGATCACCTTTTATACATGGAGCAAGTGTCTAGACAGCTTTGAAACAAAGTCCGGAACAGAGGTGCAGAAGCCAGATCACCACTCACGGACAGCTGTTTCATCCTTTATGGGACTCATCAGCATAAAATTGTGATACTGGCTTACTGCTTAGGGCAATATGAAAGTACCTAGATAACGTAGCTGATACCAGGGAGAAGCGGACGAAGAAAGAAGATCAAGAAGAGGCAAGAGAAGAAGGGGAGCAGTCAGCGGTGAAGGTAGGACACATTGTGATGAGAGATCATGGATGAGAGTGTGAAAGAGTGAATGAGACTGTGGAAGAGTGAATGAGAGTGTGAAAGCAAAAACAAAATGCGCAAATATGGTAACTCTCATCTTTATACATTATTTAATCCTTACTTTATAATGCATCACGTGGCACAGCTGCAAAACACAGTTTTGTGTAACCCATTTAAAACCAAATAACAGTGGAGCGGTCCAGACGGTCGCTTGAAAATCACTTAGTAAGAATACAAATGATCCTCTAGAATGAAAGGTGTATTATAGAAAAGTAGGGTTCTATAAATAATAAATCCTGTTACTGCTCACTTCTAGAAGCTGAAATGTGAGCAGCAATCACTAGCCATGCCATGTTTTTATTTGTTATTTGAAGGAAGGATGCCGTGAAGAGTACAGCAACCCTTGCAATAATATTCTCCACAGATGATATATAAGAGGAATATATATATGATTTCATACAAAAGAACCTGTCACTAATACAAACTATACAAAGTGGAAACCACTTCTATCTTGCATGAATATGTTATTAATATTAATAATTATGGCGCCAAACCATTTGACTACAATCACAGAGATGTCCTACAAAATACACGACTGAGGAGCATTTTTGAAGAAAGATGAAAAACAGAGGATGCAAAGCTGTTTATGTACTAATGCTCTCCTCACTGTCATGGTACTGGGTTAAAAAAATCCATTCAGGCTAAGCTCCTGACAACTACATGACACTAAGTAACATCTATATATATAGTCGAACATGCTTAAAGAGTGTAATTTTTATGTCATTTCTTGACCCTCTACTTGCCTCACAGAGGCCTGGACAAAAATGGCTTCTTTACCAAACCAGGGAATTTCCCTGGCTTGGCTGCCCCTTCTCCTGTGGGTGGAGCTTTGATCAGGAGGGCAGGGCTAGTCAAGAATATGGCCACAGGATACCCCAGTTAGATTTAAAAGGGGCAGAGATTGGGTAAAAGGGTGACAACATCGGCCATGTTTTCATGACACATAATTTTTCCATATTGCTGACCAGCCCAGATAAAATGCTGCCCTGCAGTATGCGGGATGTATATCTGACTAATTGGTTCCCTTCCATGATCCTATACATCCCACATACTGCAGGGCAATACTTTATCTGGGCTGGTCAGCAATATGGAAAAATTATATGTGTCATGGAATTTAACAGGTTAACAGGAGACTGATTGAGCAGGATATTATTAAGTACTTAACTTTTTTACTACCCTCAAGGGATAAGGTGTACAGATTCTTTCACAACTTCATACACCTAATCAAAGCATGATTAGACAGAAGGGACTTCAGTCTTTCCAACCGTGTGATTACAACTGTTTTCGATTCTGTAAAGTAACATTTTTGTCAGATACACTAATTCCTCAGAAATAAAATATATCCTGTCAGACGATAAACATTAGAATTCCTTTATATTATCGATATCGACTTATAAAACGGAAATGTTATCTTGAAGAGAAAATCAAAATACTTGCTTTGGGGGTTTATTCACTAATGAGAGAGTTGACAGGAGAGTTGTGTTATGAGCTCACTCACTTCACTATGTCTTGTAAAAGTCACTATAATGCGTATAGAAACCACAAGGGCGAGACCTTTATTAATGTTGAAATGATGGGATGTATGGACGCTGGCTCAGTTAATGGACCAGGCACACTAGTCAGTTCTTACTTGACAAACACAGGGACATGCTAGATGGATATTTTGAGAGACGATAGCTACAGGGAAGGCTATAGGTAACACCTATGGCTGTGGCCCACTCAATTATATTTTTATTTTTTGTTTTTGGAGATTAAACCTTTAAATTCTAACTGCTTGCTTATTATACAGTGGGAAGAAAAAGTATGTGAACCCTTTGGTATTACCAACATTTCTGTATATGTTTTTGAAAAATCTGATCTTCCTTTAAGTTACAATAATTAACAAACATTAACTGATTAAGCTAACTGTTCTTGTGAATATTGAATATACAATTCAAACATTCACAGCGTGGGTTTGAAAATGTAAGTGAAGCCCTAGGCTAATCACTACAACAAAAGCTAATTTAAGTCAGTCCAATCTATGAAACGAGATTGGAGGTGTGTTTTAGAGCTATTTTGACAAAAAAAAGCACATGCAACACTACTTATGGCGTAAAAAAGCGCCGTGCATGCGCAGATAAAAACATCATCCCAATGGTGAAGTATGGTGGAGGGAGCATCATGATTTGGTCAGCTTGCCATGGGGACAATGGATTGCCAAGTTTATCATACGGAATGTCAGGGTGGCTGTAGCTCAGTAAAAGTTGTTAGGTTAAGCACATTATGTTTGTCTATAATTGTGACTTAGATGTAGATCAGATCACATTTTATGACCAACTACTGCAGAAAACCAGATAATGGCGTGGGTTCACTTACTTTTTCTTACCACTGTACATTGCAATATTACCAGCAAGCAATTTCTGTTGTTAAAATGTAATTGAGATTCTATACCCTATAGGCACCTTGGCCTATGGAATTGAATCCCGGGGTTCAACAAATAGACTGTATCTATCATACCCATTTTGTATTTTCGATCATTTTTTTTCTTCTGTCCTCAACTTGCAGATAATGTATGTCAAGACATCCCCTTATACATTCTGACTATGTATATCCCCTTATACATTCTGGCTCTTCACTATAAATGTTGTTGTTATAAATCACTTTCTGTTTGTAGACATGCCTGTTTTAAATCAACTGTAAGAATTACCGTAATATTACACATCAAATTTGTTTGCCCAATACACTCCACCAGGTCCGACCCTAGGGTTTCTAGTGCCCTATACTATCTATTCCATACTACCTATTCCTCTGGCGCCCCCTCCTGCATGCACTTCCTTGCTAACATAATAAGAAAAAATAGTAACTGCCCTTATATGGATCAGCTTTGAAGAAAATGTTGCGATGGTAGC
Source organism: Spea multiplicata (assembly GCA_009364415.1). NCBI lineage: Eukaryota > Metazoa > Chordata > Amphibia > Anura > Pelobatidae > Spea > Spea multiplicata. The sequence goes on along the minus strand of VKOC01021988.1, from coordinate 5,848 downwards.
GTATTAAGGAGGCAAAGCCACATACATCCCACCAATAAAGTATGCATGTTAATGAACTTTGTAAGTACTTGACTCTATACATTCTGTACCTGTATAAAAAAGGTTTACCTAGTAAAAATGCTTCTGCTCCGGAGTTTCAGCACCCTGCCCCAACTACTGCCCACACTTCATGCCAATTTTTGCTGCTTGAAGCATCAAATTTCAAGCAGGAAAACAATGGGCACACTTTATATTTGTGTATGAGCTCTGCTGTGAGGGAGAAGCATTCGGCCAAATGCATCTCCTATAATGCAGATAGCTGCAGATGGCGAAAGACAGCAAATGCATAGAGAGAATTCTAATGAAAATTTTAATTTAAAGGTCACACAATTATCATATGTAATAAGTGGATATGATGGCTAGATTGTGTCGTTACATGTCCTTGTTACCTTTCAGAAGTCGTCTTGCTATGCTCATTTATAGAAAACAAAATGCAATCAAACACAGCTTAACAGGTTTACTGTGTTTGTGTCTGTTAGAAAAACAACACAAATCATTATGTTACAAAATACTTCAAGCACCCCCCACCTTCATAGCTTTCGGGGCAACCAAATTCATTATGAAAGTACCTTTAGCTTGTGTTTTGTGTTTCAGGCTGTGTAACTGTTATGGAAGTATTAATATGATAAGGGATATAGTTTACCCCGAGGAAACTGAGATCTTACTGACACATGTCGCAAACAAATACCTCCTGTCCTACCGTCCTCCCTCATCAGAACCAATCATTTAATTCCAAAGGGGACCCTAAACGTAGAAAAAGGAGAAGGGGACATAATGCAAATCTGAAAGGCAGGAAGGGATTAGGATTAGGGGTTGTTTGGATTAGTTTAGGAACTCTAACTATAAAATGTAGAATTTGGAAAAGTGGCAAATGAACTTTAAATTACCCAAAACATTGGCAGCTGGTATAGCTTTTAAATACAACATTAAATCAGTATATTTAAGATCTTATATGCATCAAGTTTAGTAGCAATGAAATGAAGAAGTAACTTTCCAACCTATAAAAGGTGTGACTGCAGCATTTTTTTGAAGGCTGGTTTTATGGGAAACAGATGGTAAACAAAGAGTCAATTTTGAGACATAATTTATACTCATTCATAACATAATCCCAATACACACCCTTCTAACAAAACTCGTTGTACAACATACTTGCTTTGAATTTCAAGCTTTGCCACTGCTTTCAGTTCTCATTTGCTTCTGGGTGCCACTATCAGAGCTGCCGTAGTAAAGTTCTTCAGCTCAAACTAAACACAAGGAAAACTAATGCTATTGATTGATTTCGAGTTTGTATTGATTCCTAGACATTATTGTTTATCTGTACTGTAATCAAAAGAGACTTGTCAAAAAAGATCTACTGTTGGCTAAGTTTTTTTTAAAACTTAAAGATTTAATTTAATGTTTACATTTTTAATCAACAATCCTTGGCTTAGTGTGTTCTATGTCAGGCTTAGGTTATAAAAACCTTGATAATTTTAACAATATTCCAAACGTTCACGCTGGTCATTTAGCTCCTGTGGTCCTCCATAGGTCAGCTAGGAGATGCCATGGATGAACTACATTTCAGAGGATCCCATATATCCCTATAGTGACATACATTTTCTCATGGATGTTGATGTACTGTGCGCAACTTTGTTTACTCCATTGTGCTCAACATCCATATGTGTTGTTCCCAATACCAGTGAAGCAGCATTTCATACCCTACCGGAAGAGCTAGGACAATGAACTAGGGACTAAAGACTATCAGCTAAAGAAGTGTTTGATTGGAAAAATGAAAACTTATTTAGGAGCAGTGAGTAGGGCCAAAAATATCTTACCACATTTGTATTACTCAACATCAGAATTGCACTCCAGTCCTCAAGGACTGCAAACAGGCCACCATTTTAGATATCCCAGCTTGTGGACAGGGATCCTAATTAAAAATGAATTAAACTACTTGTTTTCAGACAAGCGCAACAGAATTCCTGGCCTGTTTGTGGCCCTCAAGGACTAGAGCACTACCCTACATTCTGTCTGCTTACTACAACTGTAAATTGAATAGATATCTGATTGGAAAAAGAACTGTCCAAGCAGCTGAAGCTTTTGCATGTCCATTAGTATTGCTTCATTCATAAATATGAGTCAGCATCCTCTCGGTCTTCAATTTCCTCTCAAGTATAGAATCACCTTGTGAATCCCAGAAGATGAATCTAAGAGTGAATCATTTGTACTGAACATCACTCTCCAGTGTAATTCTAGATTCCATTAAGTTCTCAGTCTCTCACTAAATAATATCTGCCTTCTTCCCATTATTTAGAACAAACCAATTGTCACTCTGTTGGACTCGACAAATATGATCGCTGAATAAAAAGTGTGAAACTGTAATTGTTTAATTTTATGCTGTTTAACTTTTTCCATAAACAGAGGAATGTGTAAATGACAAATCTGCAGGAAAACTAATAGAAAACATAATGTTTTTAATGTGGGAAATACTAACAGCAAAATAAATGTGTTTGATTCCCTCCTTCTCTGTCAGAAGCGAGTACAGTCACCTTGCCAAATAACATCTACCAGTCTTTTGTGTTTATAATTTAAAAGCAGACCCTAAAATTTTCATAAATGGGGAGTCGTTAAAAGTAATATTTATTTTGCAGGATTAATACTGCGTATGAACAGCCTTTCTCTAATATTTACCAATGATCTAACAACCTAGTGGGCGCCATGCAAAGTTTTGGAGAGGTCGTATACTGTACATCTCAATAGCCTTTCACTCTCCCATTCTGCCTCCCAAGCTTTATTCATTCATTCACACAGAGCCAGAAAGTTACCAGGTATGTTGAGTATGCTGTATCACAGTAAAGTTCTTATAGATGTATGAATGTTTCGAAGTTCTTAGGTGTACAGTTCTTATTGTTGACTGTAAACACCATTCCTATGTATACTCGGTTACGTTGTTAATGCTCTGCGTTGTGTTCCATTATACCATGTGTGAAATGTATGTTCTGTCTTGGAATAAACTCAACATTTGACTGCCAGTGGTTTAAGGAGTATAAGCTGTCTCAGGTTCCTATTGTACCTTTCTGCATATCTGTATTACAAAGCAGAATAAATTGGCACTTTATAAGTAGATGAAATTATTGCATCTCCCAAGCCTGTACATACACAGAACAATTGTTTCTGCGAGAGTTCCTTTTTGTACTCTGCTGTTATGATGTCCTTTGGATGCTTCATTGGCTATTCTAAAGGATACAGTAGAGTAATCCAAATGGACAGTAAAAGTCTATGTTATAACCCAAAACACATATCAAAACTAAAAATTTTTCACACATTACAGTCCTGGGGACTTATGTTAAGGCACTTGATTGGAGTATTCTAAGCTACTATTAAAACTGTACTTACGGTATGTGTGATTTTGTTCTGTTAGGTAAAAAAGAAGTCAATATTGTGATTTCTAGTTGAAACAAATTGTCATCTAATTATTTGTACCCCCTGACTACCTACCAAGCTTTAAGTTAATCATCTGGCTCAGATGGATTTGGGTCCTATGGAGCAACAATTCAGATGAATGGGGTTTGCATTCATAGATAGAGGGCATCAAATGTTCCCAGCAGAATCTGAACATCATTGAGGTTAAGCAATTAGGTTATATTCATTGTTAGAACAGCTAATTTAAATTCAATTGAGTTTACAAACTATTTGACATGATGGGGTGATGTATTGGGTAATTAATGAAATGTGCAGCCCGTTCCTTTTATACAGGGAGTTAAAAGACATGGCTAGTAAGGATATCAAAGTGCATAACTTTGGTGCTGTGCCCTTTCTTCTTCCAGAAGCAGATGTGACATCAGCACTGAGCAGGACCTCCAATGCTGCCCCTAAAGCAAAAGTGTCCCTCTTTGGCTTTTTCAATTATTGGGAGGTATACATCTGCATTTTCCATAGGAACCTCCTTACATATCAGTGCATAGGTGGTAGTGTGATGAGACATCACTCTCCATCTGTGTTATTTATGTGACTGTAATGGAGTGTTCTCCACATTTCACATGCGCAGTGACCTATTTGTTTTTTGTGACTGTCCTAGCAAACTGTTCTGCTTTTAAGTCAGCAAAGCAACTGCAGCAGAACCAATGAGCACTAAATACATTAAATAAAACTACCTATGGCTTGTGGGGTGAGGCGTTTTTGATATGATAAAATTGTTTCAGAGACATTTGTTTAAAATGATATAACTATTTGGTAAAATTGATTTCAGTGACAGAAACAGCAAAGTGCTGCTTCGCTGGGTCACTACTGGGAACTTCTCACCCACTTCCCTTTCAACAATAGTGTGTTTCCCGCAATGTCAGCGGACCGCCTGCAACGTCAGCAGGACCGCTGCTCACTGACATCATGGGGACCAACCACCAACATTAGCAGGACCTCCTACTTGCATCAGGCCAGGGGGGCTCTCGGTAGCCAGAGACAGAGAGTTCCTTATAATAGCCAGTCTGATCACAAAACATATGTTTATAAATGTGTTAAATTCAGCAGAGTAGGTGGAACAGCTCTGCAATTATAAGTAGTTCACCAAGACTGTAGGACTAGAAATCCTTCCCTGATTACAATTGTAACCTTCCTCATGGTTTGGCATTTAAAACCAAACCTTTAACCCGAGGCACAAGGACATGAAATCAAAATAAAGATTTGCAAACTATGTGAGAAATGCCTGCCCACCTCGCTATGGCCTTCTCCTGAAACTGGCAAGCTGGAGCATGTTGTTCATATTGTGAAATCAGACAAATTCACAGCTTTATTTCACATAAAAAAGGCTACCTGAATACACGGCCCGGTTTTAAAATACTGTAATACATAGAAACAGGGAATTAATAGTTTTGCCTGTCTCTTTAACCCTCTGATGCTGAGTAATTGAATGCTGAGTAATTGACTTTACCGTAAACACCGATTATTTTTGTTTTGTGTAATGAGGACAAATGAATAACAAGAAACTGATCCATAGATCCAAGGAGCACGACTTCACCCTAGAACTCCGGGGTCAAACAAGGAGAGTTCCAAAGTATGCCCATTGGCACAAATGGCCATGTCTTCTAAATACTGTCATGTAAGATATCGTTAGGATTGGATTCTGTATTATTCACACATTTGGCAGAACACACTAGCATTATGGAAGTTGTGGTCAAGAGAAACCCAAGTGCTGCAGTTTGCCAATTCCTGTTATATAGAAATACTTTGTTGGGAGGCATTTAGTTGGACAGAAGCTGTTGTGGAATAATTTTCTGTTCTTTCCCTGCTGTTTATAATCGAGTGTAATTTTCTTCTGTCCCAGCAATGCTCTGGTGCTGATTGATTGGGCTATTGTCCCAGAGCCTTCAGTGTGTGTATAAATTTTAACATGCTTTTCTCTGTTTACACATTTTTATCAATGGGATTTTTAAGTCCTACTTTGTAACTCAGGAGGTAACGCAGGTACATGAATTAGCATTAACGCAACCGCTAATTTCAAATGCATCTAGTTAATTAGCAAATATATTTTTTAGATGGAATGCTTATTTTCTTTTTGTTAATTTCCAAGTGGATGCTGTATATTTGAGAAGATGAAAAAGAAATAATTAAATTTGATATTACATGACTTAGGCCAGTGATGACGAACGCGTGGCACACTCCAGGGGGCGCCGCCGCGGGTCCGACGCCGCCGCTCATCACGGGGGTGCCAACTTGCGGCACCCGGCACCCCTCCAGAGACGGACAGTAATGTCCGCCGCTGGAGGAGCAGGCTCGCAAGGGAGCGGTATCGGAGGTCTTTAACAGATCTCCGGCTCCCTTCAGTGATTTTAAG
>VKOC01021985.1:0-23527 GCA_009364415.1 Spea multiplicata | reverse complement strand
TGCCATGTTTAAACTAGTAAATTAAAGCACTACACTGACTCTACCAGAAGTATATAAAATAAGAACACAATTTTTAGTAGCAGTCTATGATGAAGGGATCTGTGCTTACCGATTTAGTGTTGCATGGTCCCGTGTACGAACCGAAGCGTTTAGCCTTTGATTCGGCTTCCTCAGAGCGCATTGATGATCGGCGGTGGGGTTTTTTTTTTTTTTATTTTTTAATATCAATTCAATGCCTCAGTGTTATCATTCATTTCATATAGGGTTAAGATTAGGGCTGCAACCCGTTCATTCATTATTGATTAGTTGGGCAGAATTTATTTTGTATATAATTTTTTTTTTTTACATTCTTTCATTTAAATAATTTTATAAACAAGGTTGTTATATAAAGGATGTTTAAAATGAAACAAGCCCCAGACACAGCAATAAAAAACATTAAAATAAACCCATATAAAATGTCAATTTCTCATGTATTTCCCAGACTCATTATGACTACAACCCCCCCTAGTTCATGCACATTTGAGAGCCCAGGCTTGCCACACTGCGCCCTCATCTCTCTTTATATACCACTATATTTCCCTCATGCCCTCTGATATGCCACTGTGCCCCAATATGCTACTCCGCCCTCCCCTGATATGCCACAGTGCCCCCCCCCAGAGATATGCCACATAACCCCCTATATACCACTGTGTCCTTAATATGCCCCCTCCAGACTCCTTGGTGTCTATTGGGGCAGCCGGCGAGCGTCTGTGCGATGCACATAGACAACCTCTGCTTCTGGCCAGCACTTTCGCTGGGCACCAGAAGGTCAGGTGACACCAGTGCTCGATCATAGAAGCCCCAGCGGAAGTGCCATTAGCAGCAGGGGTTGTCTTCGCGCATCGCACAGACCTCCACCGGCTGCCAGAGAGTATGATCCGGGTCCCCTGCAGCAGATCCTCCTCTCCGGCAGCTGGCGAACATTGCGCAATGCACACAAACCACCTCCGCTATGCTAGCCAAGACTTCCGCCAGGTCTTCTATGGCGGAGTTCCGGAAGGTCACATCACACTGGTGCTCGATCATAGAAGCCCCGACAGAAGTGGAGGACAGGAGCAGAGGATGTCTGCGGGCATCACACAGACACCCGCTGGCTGTCAGGGAGGAGGATCCTGGGTCCCCTGGAGCGCTGTGGGGGATCTGGATCTATTTGAGGTTGGATAATAATCTGAAAAAAAGAAAAGCCCCTCACCTTATAATCGATAAAAATAGATTCAACTAATCGATAATGAAATTTGTTGCCAACGATTTTCATTATCGATTAGTTGTTGCAGCCCTAGTGTTATATGGCCTTCATCCAGTGCCCAAGACGAACTGCTAGCTATACATACACACCTTAAGGCAGGAGAGTCACAAGTGGCAGCATGGAAGAGCTGCTGACCAGGCGCCTGCTCTCCCCACCCTTGTGGTTAATCAATGTCAAAATTAAAATAAGTACTCCTTTATCATGGCTTTTATTGGGGTTTAAGATGCCTCTGTAATATGAAGGGGTAAACCGGTTAGAGGTTAAATTTTGCCTGCTGGCTTTCAGGGTGCTTGTTAAAGTTGTTGGAGCTCTGGGTATGGGCCAAGAGCTTTAGATATATTGTTGGTTGAGATTTTGGTTACATTTGCTTTTGTATTGTTATTTTGTAAACTAAAAGCCCATGACCTGTTTTCATTTTTCATCCTGTTTTTTAAGGTTCCGATTACACATCCCTTAGAGTCACAATATTTGGGAGATTTCCTTGCTAAGATACCACACCGTGCTGATGCTTTATAGAATTTCTAATGAAGTCCCTTCCTCCACGGAGTTTGTTGAGTAGATCTGACTAAGCTAACAGAGCAAGAATTATTATGATCTATTGTTTTATATAGCGCCAAATTCCATAGCGCTGTACAATGAGATATACATTAACTGCTAATGCACAGCTGCTTAAAAACATGCAAAAACTGCCATGGTTTAAAACAGAACCACACTTTTTTTAAAAACAAATTTTTAACCCGATAAAAAAGTTGAAGGTTTCCCTATGTGATAAAATTCAGCAAAGCTTATGCTAGTTTAATTAGGAAGAGTAAGGTTGCAGTTATTTTAATGGTTTGATTAAAAGAGTCTACATAACTTACCTTACTGCAACCTACTTTCTCTCCATCAGAACACACTGTCAGTTTCTCTTTTCCAATCTGGCACACATACTGTCAGAAAGAGAGAGCACAAAGTGCTCTGTTTTAAGGTAAACCATGCAGATCTTTTTTTACGTCAACACATCCGATAATTTTCCAAATAGGACTTTTTAAACAATTAAGGTTTTGGTAATTTTCTTGTGTGTGTGTGTGTGTGTGTGTGTGTTTCACCCCAACACCGGCCTGTACCAACAGTCTGGATTTGTGATGGATTGTCTCACTCCCTATCAACACCAACTTCATGAGCTTTATATGAGGGTTAAACCAAAATATGCATGCAATGGGGCTACCAAAAAAACAAACTTGCACTCTGTGACAGACTGCATGTAACCTCCACAAAGAAACCTGCATCATAGAAACTTCAATAAGCGTGGACAGGAATCAAACCTTTCACCAGAGCGCTTCCAACAAATACAGCCCCTCGGATCTCTAACAACGGGACACAAAGCAGTCCCTCCCACCTAGACTCCTCCATGACACAAAAACCACATGATCGACTTATACATGCAGGGATTGTTCCTGCGACACACATCGCTACACAGCCACCACGCTTAACGCTCAAAGTGCATTACAGAAAGCCCACAACTTCCCCTCCCTTACCGCTCATAATTATCAGCTTGCTCTGGATCTACTCTTGTGCTACCAGGGACGCTGCAGTCGCTGGAGCCTCTGGATACCCTTTCCTCCATGGCAGTCACCGAGACAGACGTCAGCGCGCCGGACTGTCCCGTATATCTTGAAACCACCGCATTAACGCAGTGCCGGAATAAAAGTCCCGCCTGACGCTTCAAAATACCTTCCCGGCATCCCTAGGCCGGAAGGGGCGGAGCCAGTGCGTTTACGTTCGGTGTCTCTTATGTCTTCACGTCATTTGAAATGAGGATCAATCTAATGAATGCTTGGCGTTTGTATTAGTTGCACATCACACGTTGTATAGACGTTGTGCCTCGTGTATGTAAAGTGTATATTATGTACAGCCCACGATTGCAATGTATATATTATACGACCGATTTCATTATGTTTATTGCACTGTAATAAGCTAATTGTATGTAAAGTGAATGCTACTCTTTGACGGGGAGGAGGAATTGCACACAGTAGTTTGCAGCTTTTATTAGACATCTTTAAAGTGCATTTTAAGTCCTTACTTGACCTTTTGCAGTCTTGTTTGTGTCCCAAATAGTATGCTGTGACAAGAGTTACCAATGTCAGTATAGATCTAATTAAAGGCCACTTATCAGTACCAGTCTACTTGGTCCTTTCTTCAGAGTTTGGTACTTTTGACCACTTTTATCTTCAAAACTCTCCTTCCTACAGCGTCTGTGAAATAGATCCTCACTCTTAGGCATCACTTTTAGTGTCTTCTTGTCTAGTGCCTCATCTCTCTAAGCTCTCTTTTGGGAGTAACACAGGTGCTTTATCCTTCTGTAAGCTATATGACCAAAAGAGTATGTGGACACCTACCCATCACATGTTCATTAATATGGAGTTGGACCCCCTCCTTCTACTCTACTGGGACGGCTTTCTAAACAAGTGTGGCTGTGGAATTTGTGCCCATTTAGCTAAAAGAGCGTTTGTGAGCTTAGGAGCTAATGCGGGACAAGAAGGCCTAGCTCGCAACCATCGTTCCAGTTCATCCCAAAGATGTTCAAATTCATCAAATCATGTCTTTATGGACCTTGCTTTGTGCACTGAGACACAGTCATGCCGGAACAGGAAAGGACTAGTACCACTAAACTAGTACCACACAGTTGGAAGCATACAATTGTCTAACATGTCTTTGTATGCTGTTGGATTAGCACTACCCTTCACTGGAGCTAAGATTGCTCCTGAAAAACAGCCCCAGACCATTATCTTTTCTTTACAGTAGGCACTATGCATTCCAGTAGGTAGCACTCTCCTGGCATCCACTAAATCCAGGTTTCCCATCAGACTTCCTGATAGTGAGGCAATTCATTGCTTGGCAGTCCCGGGGCAACATGCTTTACACCACTCCAGCTGACATTTGGCATTGCACACAGTGATCTTTGCCTTGTTTGCAACTGCTTGGTCATGGAAACCCGTATCTTGAAGCTTCCAACACACATTGCTTGCACTCATGTTGCTTCTTTTACAGGCAGTTTTTACACGCTACATGCTAAAGCACTCGACGGCCCTGCTCTGTGAGTATGCTTTGTGACCAGAGCACATCTAGCAGGACAATATTTTCAAGAATGGAGTTGCGGCAAAGGTGTAATAGCAATATGTGAGGTTGAAACAGATAGACTCAACTATTATTAAGGGTGTCCACATACTTTTGGTCACAGTGTATTTGTTTCTCTTCCTCTTCATTCATGCTCTTTATTCATGGTCTTGTTAATCTTGTATTTCCTCCTCATTATAATAGTGTTGTGGAATCTACCAGTGGTCTGAAAGAAAATGTACAGTATATAAGAAATAAGTAAAAGAACAAAAGCAAGATTCTTAAACAAACAAGTCTTGCTTACAGTTATGATGGTTTTATATGTACAAAAATGTGTAAAAGAAAAGTTAGTAGACCTTGGTATTGCAGGATCCATACGTGAATGCAAGATAATTAATCATAGGGATAAAGTATGGTACAGATATTGTTTTAATTAGCCACTAGGTGGCATCACCTTTACAGCAAACAGGTACAAAAATACCTCCGTTATCTATATTGTTGCAGCATAACATTATCATTTATTGTTTTATATAGCTCCATCATATTCTGTAGCGCTGTACAATAGATAGACAAGACATAACAAGTAGTATTTAACATAACAATTTGACTTACAGAAACAACAGGTGAGGAGGGCCGTGCAGCTTTAAATGGAGATGGTAAAACTGTAACTGATGAAAATAAATGTAAAAATAGTATGTTAAGTTTAAAGAAGATTTGACACTGAAGGAGGAAAACATACCCAGTAGTTCCATTCCCGTAAATTTAATTTCTCCCTCGTTGCTACTGCAGTACCATTTTACAGACAGTGTTGTTGATGCAGTGAAACATCTTACCTCCCATGAAGTTGGTATAGACACTGCTCCCAGCTGTTATAGCTATTATAATGCAAGCAAAAAAACAGGTGCCATGTACCCAGGCCAGTCAATGGGGGTTCAGTTCCCTTTCTGTTTTGCGACTCTACATCTCAGGGAACAAAGAGAACCTGTTTGAGTCACCCTACACACCCCACATGTTGTCTGCTAGCAGTGGCCCAGAGAACCCAACTACAGTCAGTAGTTTCTTTTTGCTCAGTCAGCGCAAAAAGTTCTCATCCCAGGTTGTTTGGGAGTCCGAGAGCATCTCACACTTATATTCCTCAGGAGACACTGCCAAAGAAGCCAAAAGCAAATAGCTAGGGTAAGCCTGTTTGGCAGTGAGCCCTCAGAAAGATTTCACCTGGTCAGATAGGCACCAGATTCTAATTCAGAGGTTTTTTATTTTTTTATTTTTATTGTATTCCTCCCTAGTCAAAGAGGAGGATATAACGCTAAGGACCCATGTGGCTGCAAACTTTTTACTGCAACAGAGCTTCTATTAGGTATCCAATCCGAGACGGTCCAGGATATTAAGGTTAGAGGAATTTGGTGATCAAAAGCATGGATCCACCCTTGCAGGACTAAAGGGGTTAAAAGGCTGTAACATCAGGAAATACTACTTTACTGAAAGTGTAGTGGATGCATGGAATAGCCTTCTAGCAGAAGTGTTAGATGTTAATTCATTGAAGGCGTTTAAGCAAGCATGGTATAGGCATAAGGCTGAGCTCAATGTAAGATACAGCCAGTGACTAAAGAAAGTATTCAGAGGTTGGTCAGACTGGATGGTTCTTATCTGCCGTCACTTTCTATGTTTCTCACTGGATGTAGTTCTTAATTAGGCCCTCGCTGCCAGCAGAATAGCCACATGTTCCTTGTCAAAGAATCAGACAGTTCTGTATGTCCCAAATATTCTATTCCATGGCTCATGATCACTCAGTTCCAATTTATCTTCCTCATCAGAGGTCATAAAGTTCTGCTGGAAAGGTCACATTTTCCAGTGGGCTCTGTATTTCTTCTCCAGAATTATGGCAGCGGTTATTCAGGTGTGCTTATTATTTACCTAGATAATCTCCTAGTTTTCAACCTGTACTGGTTGGCCCTCCTCAAAGATCTTTCATCATGAACACAAAAAAATCAATTCTTGCACCCTCTCAGTCAATCCTCTTCTGGGGTTTTGGGGTAGATTCCCTTGTTCCCACCTTAAGGGTTATTCTAGATGCAGGTCCTGAATCCACATTACCACACTACCCACGCTTCCCCACTTTAACTTCTCTTTGGCCACCTTTCTTGCCAAAAAATACCGGCCATGCTAATTAGTATAATTAATTATATATGCGTGACACCACAGAAACATAATGTGCACCCCCCTCACAACATTTCCTGTCACAAAAACATAATGTGCACCTACCTTAGTTTACTTTTATCAGTGCAGGCAGGAGTAGGGACATAAGGCTTTTTCCTCCGAGTCCACAGGCAGCGAGCTTGCACAGGCCGGCCGGTCTGCAGATGCTGCCAGACTCCAGAGCACTGGGGGAAGTGACGTCATGAAATTTAACATCACTTCCCCCCACTGCTCAGCCTCCGCCAATCACGCTGTAGCGGCATGTAGCGTTGCACTAAAGACAGATTGCTCGAACTGGGAATGAAAAGCAGCCCTGGAACCATTTGGAGCCCCATATAGTTTATCTCGAGCTCTTGTACCCCCACGCACCCCTTATACATGCCCGAGTCACACTATTTGCCATACAAAACATTCTTTTTATCACATTATTTGTATTAAAATGCCTGAAAGCAAAAGTGTTAAAAGTCCCTAATAAATTAAATATATTAGACATAATGGAATCAAATTTTATTAGGCGCCGGAGGAGCGGCTTTCAATCACTCGCAGCCACTCTGCTGGCCGCCTGGTATCCTGGTGGACCAGTTCGGCCCTCCTCCTGCCAATCACCCTGCCGGTCTGCCCTGCAAAAATATTTTTAATATACCGATACCGGCCAGGTGGCAACCTTACTTCGGAATTATCCCTTGGTACCGTGCTACAGGCTCCCTTGCCAAACTGCTCGTGCTACAAATTCCCTTGCCGGTTTGCTCATGTTATAGACCCCCTGGCCAGTCTGCTCTTCAGGGGGTCTGAAGGATGAGCCAACTCTCTAGCCAGTCTTCTTGTCCTCCAGACCCTCTGGCTAGTCTGTTCATCTAACAACCCCCTTGATTTCTGTCTGTACCTGCCTACTCTACATATTATGTAGCTGTGAGCCATGTTCTTAGACTCTCGTTGTTTTCTAGTTGTGTCTACAGATGGCACCAAAGAGAAAGTCAAAGGCTGAAGCAGGCTCTCCCTTTGGCCCTGGGCCCTTTGCTGGAATATCAGCAGAGTATATTACAGTTACAATAAGATAGCAGACAGCCTTTCTCATCAGTTTCCCTCACCTTTCATTCTCAGGGCAAGTTTATAGTGATTTCTTCTCACCTGGTTCCAAGAGTAGTGGATCTCTTTGCCTTTGAGCAAGCTTCCTGCTTTCGTCTCCAGACTCCAGAACTTTATCCCAGGGGGCTTGGAGGATGGACGCCTTCACCTTCCCATGAGCTCATCTGCAACACTCTTATACATGTTTTCTTCCTCTCTGCTTTCCAAAGACATCCAGAAAGCACGAGAGGAGACGGTTCAGTTTACTCAGTCTGGCCATCAGAAGGTTTGTTATCTGGCTCTCTAGGGGTTAATTAAAGATTTTACTGGCCTTCACCAAGACCTATGCCAGAGACCTGATCAACTCTTGCCTTAGACCCCAGCGAAGTCTACAATATCAAGCAATTGTGGACAAATATGCTTCCTTGATTTTCATTAGTTCTGGCTTCATTGGCATCTCCTTATTCTATACAACCAGCTCTAGTTCTTTAGCTCAGAGGATTGATTCAGGCTTGGGTCCATTCATGTTAAATACATTGCATAGTCAGTGGTGTTGAAATTTATGTAAACATAAAGCAGACAAAGTTTTGACTTTCACGGTTCACGAAATACACACACACATACATACTATATACATCAATTAAGTTGCACATCATGTCCTAATCTTAGTGCATCAGTTAAACTTAATTCATTTCCACAACATGTCTTAATCGCACTACATCAGTGAGACTCAGTCTGTAAAGAACAATATTCTGTAAAGTTATATAAAACGATACCTACAGTGCCGCCACGTGCAGGGGAGGGCTGGCAGCCTAAGGCCTGGGGGGCAAGTCTAGTCGAGTGGCCCATTGCGCCACAAAAGCGACTGCGAGCTACATTGAAAGCGGCCGTTGTGCGGCAGTCACTCCACTGGCGCCTAATGAAATTAAAGCGGCCGGGGTGCATGCACCGCGCCGCCCAATAGCCGTGCCTCAGCTCTTTATCCCACTTCTTTTAAGACGTGGGACAAAGGGCTGAGGAATGGCCATTGGGCCTGACTGGCGCACGACGCAAGGGCGTACCTAGAGTATTTGGCACCTGTGGCAGATCCAGTACCCCACACACACATTTTAAAACTGCATAGTTTCTATGGTTAGGCAAACATTGACAGGGGTGCAGCAAAATTGTTATCATTATATACTGAGGCACACATTGACGGTGGTACAGCATAACTGCTATCGTTATATACTTAGGGATTACGCATTAACATTGATGTGGTGTAGGCCTACCACGTCAGTGACTGGCTTAGTATATAGTAGGGATGCACTGAAATGCACTGGAGTCCAGCTTTCTAATCACAATGTGATTAGTAAAATATAAAAAAAATAAAAAATATGGAAAAAATAAAAATAGCTAAAACAAAATGTGGTAACAATTAAGTGATGTCACCATCAGGGGAACCATCCATTTCCAGCAAAATGTTAAAAAAATGCAGAAATAATAAAATAAAAAAAGTTTTTTTTTATTATGAGCAAGTACTAAAATTAGCGCTGTATCTTCCAAAAAATCCTGAAATGGATAGTTAAAATAAAAGCATAAATACCCAAGGGGTGTCTACTTTGAAAAAAATGAATGGTTTGATGGAGTAAATTGGAGTAGCCAGGCTTAAAAACAGGGCATTGGCACAGACTGACCAAAATGGGAAAAAAGCGCACTTCCCAAATGTGACCTTTTAGCCCCCAAACAGACAAACGCATGGGTGGTATCACTGTACTGTATATGTTGCTGAACACATATTGGGATGTTGTTTCACAGTGACATATGCTGGGAGCTGTAAATTCACGCCTGAAGTGCAATTTGTGTGATAAAGAAAATACAAATTGGACAAAGACTGGTGGTAAAATGAGTGCATGTAAAGGGTTAAAATATTACCATTTGAAATACCCTGGGGTGTCTAAAGTATATGGTTTAAAGGGGTAAACTGAATGTCACACTTCCCAAAGGTGACATTTTACCTCCTAAATAACCTGACAAACCCATGGGTTATCACTGTGCTCGGGAGATGTTGCTGAACATGAAATAGCAAAACGCTACCTATAAATAATGCCCAATAACTTGCAGAAAAACAAACCAACATAAAAACTAGAGAAAAACATTGGGTATTTCTAAATATAATCTATTTAGCAGGTTTTTTTCATTTTCAAGAAAAAGGGTGTTAATTTTTTCATCATATTTTATTATTTGTTTTTATAGGAAATTAGATGATATGATCAAAAAAATGGTACCTAAAAAAGCCCGCCTTGCCCTTCAAAAACAATATAACATATAATTTCTGGTAAGACCTAGCCTAAAGCACTGGAATCATGTGCAGGATGCTGCAGGCTGGGAGTAGGGAAGCTAAGCAGAGTAAATAAAACATAGCAATGCTACTCATTTCTCTAGTTATACATACCACATTTGTCTTAAATCAGCTCATGACATTTATACCCTGCATAAGCTGTTGGTCTCTCGAAGAACAATTCAAGGTTAAGGTTCACCTGATGCTTAATATAACACTTTTATAACTATAGTTTTAGGAAGATCTGAGGATGATTTTTGGCCATATTCATACTTTCTCAGGGGATGTTTAATTCTAGAATGTAGTCATGGGATACAAGGACAGGGCTAGGGGTGTAACTACAGGGGTTCAACTAGGAAGGGGAGACAGGTACACAGCAGGGTCATGACTCAGCTGTGAAACCAAGACTGTGGAGCGGGAGGGAGGTGGTATGTATGTTTGTATGCATGTAAGCATGAATGTGTATGTATAAGTGTATGCAGGCACATGTGTCTATGTATAAGTGTATATGGGTATGGGAGTCTTTGTATAAGTGTATATGGGCATGGACATCTATGTCTAAGTGTATGTGAGCATGGATGTGTATGTCTAAGTGTATGGGGGCATGGATGTGTATGTATAAGTGTATGGGGGCATGAATGTGTATGTATATATGTGGGTGAGCATGGATGTGTAAGTGTGTGTGAGTATAGATGTGCAGCATCCTGCACATGATTCCAGTGCTATGCAGCATCCTGCACATGATTCCAGTGCTATGTCTTATGCCTGCTCCAGGGTGCCTGCAGGATATCTCCAAGTTCTGCTCTGTTCTGTCATCATCTGCTGCTATGTGAGGGCGCTGGTATGTGGCTGCACAACCCTAGGTGCTCAACACCCGGGTGAGTGCTGTCGCCCTGCACCATGCCCTGTCCAGCTTCGCTACTGCACAGTAACTCCTGAACACAATCTTTGGGCGCTCTGGGTCATTACAGGACAGGACAACCCTCTACCGGGGATTCAGGACAGGACACCCCTCTACTGGAGATTCAAGACAGGACACCCCTCTACCGGGCATACGAGACAGCAAACAAAGCACAGAGCTGACCAGGCAACACATGACAAGAATACACAGAAACCACAGGACCAAACAGGAATAGCCTAGGACTACAAGATAACAATTGGAGATTCTGTCACATCTTATGGGCATAGTATGCTAAACCCTGCCACTACACCAAAGTACTCCACTATACGGTGGGTCCTAACCCTAAACCCTGCCTACAGAGGTACTAAACAAACCAAACATGAAATCCAAACACATACCAGAGAGACATACCTGTAGACTGCAGACTGAGGCAAACGTAACAGGTGGGGCACACCTTATAAAGGAAACAGAGCCGAAGCAAAGAGCAGAACTGGAAGAAAGGAATAGAAGATCAGAACAGAGCATAAGGAAATCCAGGAATGGATTGAAGCAAAACACAGAAACTGAAGCAAGACAGAGATATACAGCTCCGCAGCCTGGGTAGAACGTGACAGCACGTATGTATAAGTGGTGTGATATGGGCATGTGTAAGTGTGAGCCAGAGTGTATGTTGGTGGGTGGGCAAGGGGCAATGATGGCACATACAAAATGTATGGGGGCACTGACAAGCTGGTGGCAAAGATGACTCAGGCTGTTTGTGGGTAAGGATGCACAGATAAGCTACTTGCGTGGTAGGGGGCAATCACAAGCTATTTGGGGGAAACGTTGCCACTGTGGGAGACGTTGCTTGGTGAAGTTGGGGGCCCCAGAGGAATTTTCACACCAGGCCTCTGTGGCTTCTAGTTACGCCCCTTGACAGGGCACAGGTAGGTTAAAGTACTATTTTGTAATATGAAATTCAGTACTGATTTTCAAGTAGTCGCGAAAAAGGAAGGTCTTTTTTGATCACAAGTGGTTCTTTAACTTAAACACCACCAAGCTTTCATCTTAGAAGATTCAAAAAAACGTCTTCTTCTTTGTGACTGAGTTGAGATATGTTAACCTTGATGCTCTATACAATAAATAAACAAATAATTTAAATGATCTAGGTACAAACCAAACAGATCTGGTTGGCAGCTAAGTGGGGCTATCTGATATCTGAATAGACTCTGCTAATCTATAAAATACTGTATGGCAAATTGATTTAAACCAGTCACCACCAATTGTTGATGGTTTACTTATGCTTTTTCCAAGTAAGGTGGAATCATCATAACATTTTTAACAGATAGAATCATGGTGGCACCCACATTTCTGCAAAGAAATACACAGAAAACTTGGATGTTTCTACATTTTTACATTTTCGAGATGAATATGTGGGTTGTGTTTAGGGTTACCAGTGACATGGAACAGTTCCTTTGATTTAGGGAATATTCTGAGAGGAGTTGTATTAAACAGGTTTTTAAATGTTTGAAACATAACAAATGTGGCAGCATATAATATAATGTGACAGATGTGTGTCTGGCTGAAACTGGTATGGGGCTGAAATTGGTGTGTGTAGTAGAGTGTGATCTGTATGACTGACAATGATGTGTAGGATGATGTTATCCATGTGCATAGAGTGATCTTTGTGGGGAACGGAGCGGGCAGAGGAGGATTGGAGCGGGTCATCGTACAATGGATTCATCGCCTGATCTCTGAAACCAGGCTGTTATCATGGAGCTGCTGATGAGCCCATTTCTGAGGAGGGCCGTCATGAGGAAAATGGCCGCCCTGACATTGATGTAGTTGGTAGCTTAGGTCCTAGGAATTAGGGAAAACAATAGTTCACAGGAGGTGATATAACTGGGGCACATACAGGATGTGCATAACTGGGGCAGAGTGGCAAATAAAAGGAAATAAAAACAAAAAAAATGTTTCTCAATCATAGTTTTATGAAATATGAAAATAGTTCACATGTGAATTAATATTAACTAGTAAAACCTTTTTTTTTCTATAGGGTATAAATATAAATATATTAATATTCACATTTTGGGGGGGGTTGTCTCATAATCAGGGTCGTCTTAAAATTGAGTAAATATGGTATATGTGTGTATATTTATATATACACTTACTGGCCAGGCTGCAAGATTGACACCCACATCCGGTCGGGCTAAGCTACAACAATAAAAAAAAATGTTTTTCCACACTGCTTTGTCCTTGACCCCATGTGTATCGGCCCCAGCCAGCCTCTTGCTTTAGTATTGATTTATATAATGGCTTCCCCCTTGGGAATTGATGCCTCCAGCATAGATAATGTGGGGCTAGCTGGGGACAATACACACAAGGGTGTGGGGGCATTAGAGTGAACACATCAGCCATGATTTCACACGGCACATATAACTTTTACATATTACTGACCAGCCCAGATAAAATGCTGCCTTGTAGAATGGGGATGAATGGGGGATGTATATCTGACTAGTTGGTTTCGTCCATGAGTCTATGCAGGGCAGCATTTTATCTGGGCTGTTCAGCAGATAAATTCAGATGAACTTCGGCAAGTTGTCTTGACCACGTCTACATTCCTAAATGCATTGACTTGCTGCCATATGATTGGCTGATTAGCTAGTTGTGTTAACAAGCAATTGGACAGGTGTACCTAATAAAGTGACCAATGAGTGTATATGTATCTGTATGAGCATGGATGTGTAATTGTGTAAGTGGGTGAAATGGAGTGTATGTTAGTGAGTATGAGTGTGTGTTATGTATGTGTGTTTACATATGTTGTATCTTGGAAGTGGGTGCAAAGAAGGCACAGACCAGTTGTGTGGGGGCAGTTGTATATGAGTCTTGTGATACCCCTTGTATATATGTATGGTAAGAAGTGCTACATAAATTGTTGGTGCTAATAGTAATAATAATGAATATGTAAATTCATAAGTATACATATATAACTACAGTTGTATATGTATGAATGCTTATGAGCAAGGTCCTCTAATGAATCGCTTTGTCTTGTCTGTGCTATATAAATAAAATATATTAGTAAATGAATGCATATTGCATATAAATGTAATATAAGCAAGTCTAAAAGAAAACAGATTAATGACACATGTACTGTAAATATAGATTCACATTTCCACCATGTCTGCACGTATAAAGTTGTATATGTGAATGTTCACATTTGTGTGAAAATGTGTATATATATTTCAGTAAAATAATGCAAACAAATTAACAAGAAAGTTTAAAAAAGGAATGGACAGAGACATCAGTCCAACCCTCCCTTTTAACCTGCCCATTGAGTAATGGTGTTATAGGGAGCCTGAACCCAGTATACTAGTACATTGTGTAAGTAAAGCAACGTGATGTTTATTTGAATGCTCGGTATTCTCCTTGGAAGCTTTAATCAAATTCCGCAAACTGTTCTTCATTGAGTCTGCCAGTATGCTGGACATTTTCTTAACTTGGTAATGAAGAACTCCACCATCGCCTTTCCGAGTTAGATCACTGGAGATTTCTAGAAAGCTGTCAAGGCCTCACTTTGCCTATTATTTTATTATTAGATTTTGTTTATAGAGGGCAAGCAGATTTAATAATGGGGTTAGAATAGGGTGGGAATACAAACAACTAATACAAAATGTAATATAAAGAACACAAATGCTTTTGCAAGCGTATGGTCTATTAGAAGGTTAAGAGGTGATGAGATGAAGAGAAGGACTGCTAGGACAAGTTTAATTTGATTGTAGCAAAGGTCTGGTGGAGAAATATGTGGTCTGGAGAAAGCGGGGAGGTTGAGGGTTTCCTTCATCATGCAGATTGTGGGTTTTTAGAGGATTGATTGTATGCTTCTGTGAACTGGTGGGTTTTGGATGATAAAGCAAAAAAATAGTATAAGTAGGGCAGAGTCTTAGAAAAGGAGTCAAAGAAAAGGAGCATCATGGAAAGCAGTTTATAAATGAGAGAAGATGAGATTCCTCTACTTATTTTTGTCTTAATCTCTGGAGGACTTATTTATTTTAGCATGGATAAATAAGGACCCTCTCCATCACGACTTTCCATTCATGCTACCAAAAGCTTATTAACAAAGGAACACTTCGTTACAGAAACTCATTGAAGCCTCTAGGTTTCTAAACCCCTGCTCTCTCAGAGTAGAGAAATTACTGGATTTCCATGGCAACGCCAATTTTTTTTTAGTTCACGTATCTTCCACAACATCCCTGGGGATTTCTATCTTTTTCTTTTTCAATGTTCAGAACAAGATGTTCATTTATCCATGGTTGTGCACAAGTGTTTTTTTCAGCAGAATTCTGTATTAAAAAGAACAAAGGGTTGAGATGAATGATACATGTTTCTGTTTTGCAAAGGCATAATGTCTCATTATTTAAAAGGCATATAACAGATATTAGCATGTTTGTCAATTAGTACTGTATGCCCAGGTTTCAATGTGTTATCACAAAGTCCACTACAATTAAAACAGATATTAATCTATCACTTTATAACAATTTTTACAACCAAGATAACACTGAAACATAATAAATGCTATAATATGTTATAATGACGTGCAAAACAACAAGGAAGCTCACATTTTTTTCGACTCTGAGGTACACAGTGCTAAGGCAAGCCAACACCTAATTTAGCCTGAAATAGCCACCTATGAAATAGTTCAGTCTATTTCAGTTGAAGATACTAGAAGTTGGAAGTCATAGTTGGAAGATTCACTTATATGGTCCCCACCAGAGTCTGTGGAACCAAAGCGAGTCAATAACGGCAATGTATCCTCCGGGCACTTGATGACAACGGTGCAGTATATAGAATGAGCCTTTTTCTGGGTGGAACATGACGAATCAAGGGCATCATTGATAGGCCCTTAAAAAGTAAGTGACCATGATTTTTCCCATTACATGCACCCTTTAAATGCCATGGGGTTGGGCATTAATGTTTACCCTTCTGGCACTTGAGAATTATACCCTCTTTGAGGTTCATTTTATTATTCCCCAAAAGGGTGTGTGGGGAGAAATGGAGTTATCTTTGGCCCTAACTTGTTTTTTATTAGGGGGCCTTCAGTCCTGAGTTGTGGGGTAGGTGTGTCTTTCATTTACAAGTTTTAGGTGAGGACATGTATGTTTTTATTCAACTTGCATATCTACACCTGAAACTGACAAAATGTAAAGTCTCAAACACTTGCATATTAGTGAATATGCAAGCGTAGCATCAAAGAGCATGAAACATTTAGTGAATATACTCAAGTGAGTTGTGCTTTACTTAAGAAGCTTGGCAAAAGTTTGTAGGGTATTCAGAATATAATCATCTATGTTTGCCATGGATATAAATGTGGATACAAACGCTATTAAAGACGAGAACGGTAATGAGAGGCATTTTGCAATTTAACCGTGAAGGACCCTCCGCCTGGAATGTGTTCTATGTCAAATACAAATAAATATATTTCCATTTTCATTTATTATGGTTCCAGTAATCATTTATTGTGTTTTTTTGATAAATAATCTTTTTAGCAGTAATACGGTAATAATAAATCTTGATCATTTGCTCATTAATAGTTACTGGTAATGTGTAGATGTGGATGTTCTGTTGCAATGTTCAGATGACATACTAGAGTCAAAATTTTATTTTTGTTGCATAGCCAAGTTAGACTTAAGAGGCGATTTGTACCATACTTTGTAGGATGTGGCACAGTTTGTAGGGTTATCATTCTGTACTGCTCTCCATTGCCCTAAATGAAGCTAAAAATAACCATACTATACAGTAACTTGTTGGAAAAGCAAACATACGAACAAAACATGGCTGATAAAGAATAATGCTTGTTAATGTTGACTCAATGCTTGTCTGAAGACCAAAGCCAACTTATGGCAACAAGTGTTTATAAGTCACTGTTATGGCTAAATTGTGTTTTTTTATAATTTTAAATGTGACTATACTGTACTTTATTTTAGTTTATATATATATATGTACCTATTTATGTTTTCTTTCATAGTGTGGAAAGCAGAGGGACTTCTAGTTTCAACTCTCTCACTTTATCAATGTCATAATAACTACGGTCACAGAGGTTGCAACTGCTACTGGGCCCGCGATTCTAGGGGACCAAGGCAACCACTTTCGACCACTTGCCACCTTTAAAGCTGCCCTCCATGCTCGCCAAGGGCCGTAAAACAGTGCAACCTCACTTTTACCATGGGGTCACTTACCGTGACCGTTCTGTGTCTCCTTGCCCGTCCAAAATTGTTCCCCTGTTGAGAAAGCTGTGGCTGAGGTAAGGGTTGTAAGAGGGAAGGAGTGTGTGTGAATGTATGTTAGAATGAGATTGTATGTATAAGTGTGTGTGTTAATATGAATGAATATGTGTATGGGGCAAGGATGGCACAGGCAGGCTGTTTGTGAGAAAGAGAGTGGTGCATTTTGGCTGTTTGGGGGCATTACAAGCTGTTGCAAAGATGAAACTGGCAGGGTACTTGAGGGCAATGAAAAGATGTTTGGGGACAGGTTCCGGGCAAAACATGGGGGAAAAACAGATGGGACTGTCACACAGACAAGCTGATTGTGGGCAAAGCTGAACATGTTGCTTGTGAAGTCAGGGGGCCGTGTGGTTTCTAGTTACGCCCCTACAATTAACTATACATTATGCAGGGTCATCAAGCGCTTCCCGCAGCAGAGGCTTCTTTTGTTTACATTTAACTTCACATTGCTCTGCTTTTTGTGAGTCCCAAAACATACATTTGAAAGTTCACTTTAGCAAATATAGTGTAGACTAGTATATAACTAGTAACAGAGTTTTTACTAATGCTCAATAAATGGCTTACAAGCCTTATGCCTCCCAAACAACGGCAAAAACTTGGAACCTTGATGAAGCAGTGGCAGGGAAAAGTTTAACCCACCAATCTGCCACAATATATAAGAGTGGTTATACTCTGGTTCTGAAAAACAAAACTGGAGAAAAGAGTGTGAAGAGATTTGGTGCCAGTAGATACACAGCTTTATTTTTGTATGTGCAAGTTACACTTGACGACTGATAGACCTTTTGGTTTTGTTTTTTTTTAATAGTCTATGTTCTGGTTAACTAGTGCTATTTATGCTGTTTTTGTAACTAATATACATGTGTGTAAGAAGATAAAATGAAACTGCCAGAGTATATATTGTGAACTTATTACTGCAGGATTTTAGTTTGCCGATACAAGGCAATAAACAATGTGTATAGTTTCCATTTATATAAGAGGTGTAACAAGATGGTAAGTAAATAATGGTGTTCTAATGTGATCACGAAGTATTCACGCGTGTTCTTACACAGCACACCCCAGCCCATCCCATACTGATTAGAGGTGTGAAGCCTACTGCAACATAATTCATATGCATGTTCCAGATGAGCAGCATTATGTGAAGCGGGATCCACACGCCCAAGCCAAGTCTGCAAAGCATGTTTACTTCACACCAAGTTAATCTGCTAATTGTTTAATGTTTTAATCTGCTTCCCTGTGTCTGTTTGTTTAGGCTCAAGGTACATTACGTTGACCTTAAAAGACTGGTTCCTCTTTAGGATTGGAAAATAGCCCTCTGGAAAGAGGGCTATCATAGTGGCAACTAAGTCCTTACATTTTTATAATGGTCATGAGGTTGAAAATATAATTGTGAAAGGTTATTGATTGCTGATGTGTGTGTGTAGTATAGGGTGAACAGATGGCTTAAGGTTTCAGCCATAGGCGATGTTCTTTCTCCGAGTTGGATAAATACGTTTATTCTTGCCAGATTAATAGTTGAACAGGTCAGTTATTGGATGAAATGGCCACTTGTTAGAACAAAAAAACATGGTTTGATGATAGGTATCAATATTCAATACCCTATCGAAACTTCTGTACATTGGTGCATATTACCTACCACCCCTCTATTTTATTTTATTTTATTTTTAAAAAAGGTTGTTATATCTCTGAAAAAATAAAATAGATTTTTATATTTTATTATTGCATTAGTTTGTGCAGTTGCCATCTTTAAGGAGTGGCCATAGAAATATAAAAAAAATGTTTTAAATGATCTATTCAATATCTTAGTTTCTAATACATGTGTTTTGTCTATGCATCTATGCATCCAACACAGCACTAACCACCCCTGTCTTCCCATGACAGATCATTGATGCCTCCATTGCCAACCCCATGGGACCGGTGACAATAGTTTATGTTAATGTAGGGGTTTCTTGCTTGTACATCATATTTTTAACCTACTTCACTATTGGTGATCACGAGGAAGAGGCATAAATCCCAGGGTACCAATGGAGAGCTCAACGTCCAAGGATGTTATGTTCGAAAAAGTGACTTGATCCATCATCGGGATCCTGACTGACATCATCTGGAACATCTCTGGGAATAGTCCACACAGTAGCTGTGCCAGAGTTCCAGAACCCCGGTTCTAAGAATGGGTGATAAAACCAGGTTTCTCAGATGATGAAATGCCTCTCTGTAACCACCTCCGATTGTGACCTACCACAAGCCCAGTATAACCCCAAAAGAGCAACATGATAGGGCAATAGACGTCCATAGCGACTCAGTTCCAGACGCCGTACAGCCATGGATTCCAAGGCTAGGTCGTGGTCAGGCGCGTGAAGGGATTTTGGCCATGTAGAGCTATGGGGGATAGCCGGCTAGTCCATGATGTGTGTGTTGTATACTGTAGTGAGATGAGCTCTCACTATAGCTTACAAAACTTATACATGTGGGGTTTTATATGCAGCTGAATATGTTTAGTGAATTTCTCTGTACTGGCATGTATGTATGTATGTATGAAAATTGCTAACCAACATTAAAGTGATTTTGAAAAAACACAGAAATTTCATATAATGGCTAACTTTGGTGACCAAATGTCAAGTGCCTAAATGCGCCTACCCTGAATTACCTTGAGTTGTCTGCTTTCCATAAATATATCCTTTGTGGGTTATTCATGGGTTATTTTTGTTCATGATTATCGTTACTAACCAGCATACTACCTGTAAAAATAATGCAATTAATGGCTTTAAATACTACTGTATATATAAATATACTGTATACCTGTCCTATTTGTCCTATTGTTGCTAGAAAGATACAAAATTCTATACATATAGGGTATTGCTTTAACTTGCAAAAGGGATTTTTTTATATGTCAATGTTAACATCTATAATAAGAGAATAAAGATCTTTTTCTGATTTACAATGGGCAGAGGACCTGGCCCTATGCTGTTAATGTATTGTATTGCGCTCCTAACAGTTAGGAGTGACTTCCCTAATAAAACTGCCACTGCCATGTGAGGTGTCACATAAAATGGTTATGGTTAGTAATCTAGGCCTCTGTAGTTAATTATGTAACCAGTTATAATATCTTGGGCTGAGCGATCTTTAAAACACCTTGTCCAACGTGTACGATAACTTGAAGACATGGGTAACAATTTTTGCTCAAATATAATAACTCAGTAAGGGTTAGACAGGTACAAAAATGCTTACCATAAATGTATATTAATAGTATTAAAAATTAAACCATCAGATATATCTGAGTTATTAAGCCCTTCAGGACTGAGGGTTTTTCCATGTTTGTTAAACCTTGATTCCCCTTTTTCATTTGTAGTATACCCACCTTCTTTTGAAACCACATAAATAAAATGTGATAATTTGTTGTGCTAATATGCACAAAATTTGCTATCATTTTGGTTTAAAAATTCTTCAACAGAGTAGGTGCTGCTGCTGAAAAATAACCCAATTTATGTTCAGCAACATTTCACTTAAAGTCATATGTGTTTTTTTAATGTCCTATAGGTTTGTATTGATCACTTACATTGTACCTTAGATTTTTTTTTATACTTTTGGGTTAGGGGGTCTGGGTGTAGCAGACATGTTTTAATATAATGTTATGCTTCTAGTGGTAGGTATAAAGGGTATTAGAATACATTTATATAAGGGTTTTTTGGCACTGTCTCTATCCAATGCAACATGGATAGAGATCCACTTGGGCTCTCTCGTATTCTTTGCTGAGGCCAGTGATGGAATGCTGACACCATTTGGTTCAATATACTTTATGTTCTATTTTATGTATTTTTGTCACAGCAACTGTGGTCAGCCAGCAGAGTGATCTGTTCAGCATTTACACCTGTTGGAAGAGAATGCCAAGTCTTCCGACAGACTGATTTCCATTATTGAATACATTATTGTTTCGTGTATGCCCTATTTACATTATCTAGCTCTGGTATAATTTGCCTAAATACAGATGGGGTATTTCATAGAACTATCACTTTCTTTTCTCATGATCATTCAGTAAAGATTGCATGATACGGAGTTGTAACATACTTCTTTTTATCAATGGTCTGCAACCATAATGTCTAAAATGATATATGGATCCCGGTACTGATTCCTGAGGTACCAAATTAATAACAAGAACTTCATTTAAATATACACTATTAACTACCACCTGCTGTTTCCTGTCCATTCAACTGAATTTTAACATCCAAACTATACATTTATTTTTATGGAGGGTTTTTATGATGGATATTGTCAAATGCCTTACTGAAATATAGATAGGCTATAACTACTGCTCCTCCCTGGTCTACTATTATGAGTTACACAGTCAGAAAAATCAGCTTGACAAGATATCTCTGCAGTAAATACATGCTGTTTTTGATCTTGGAAACCATTTATATGAGGATATAACCCTTTCTTTAGCATGGTTTCCATGAACTTCCCAGCTAACATAAGACTTAAATGTCTGTAGTCTTTCTTTTTTAAAATTGGTAATAGAATTTCCAAATTCCAATCTTTTGGAACTACTTCTGTCAATAGGGTATGGATAAATAAGTCTTATTAAACTGGACAGTCCAAAGCTCATTTAATAACCTTGGCTGTACAGTATACCATTGATTTACCTTTTTTTTACTCTAGAGAGTTCAGGTAGAACTTTCCCACTGCAAAGATACATATTTCCCTGTTTTCTCTTTCTAACTGAAACCTCTTTCCTCGACATTCCTCTGTAAAAACTCAGGAAGTAGAACATTCTCCCTGCAGAAGTTGTAGAGGCTAAAACAGTAAGGGAATTTAAACTTGCATGGGCTAACCTCTTACGAGCTACGCACTACCATATCACATAGCACGGCATGTCATCTTCACGGACAAACACTGGCAGTAGAATAGGTGGTACTGTTGAGCTCAGTGACAGTGATGTAATATGTCATAGGAAGCCATGTTTGCCACAAGTCAGTTCATGGAATTTCTACCCTGCTAGATCTGCACTGATCCGTTGTAAATGCTTTTATTGAGAAGTGGAAATGTTTAGGTGTAAAAAAAGCTAAGCCACGGAGCAGCAGATCATGTAATCTCAGCGCAGGGCTGCTGAACACTAGAGCATGCTATGTGCTTAAACATCACCTGTCATCTGTAGCATACTCACTACACACAAGCATTATGCATCAGGAGCTTTATGAAATAGATTTCCATGTGCCATGCCAAGCGTCAGCTGGAGTTGTGTAACACAAGTAATGTTCAAGTAATTGCCATTATGAAATGTATTTCCCTAAGATATATACTTTATACATGCTTTCTCAAGGAACGATCCAAGACAAAGAATGGCCTCAGTGAAGGCCCGGAGTATAGGAAGTTAGTGACAGACAGGTGTGAGGCAATACAAATGACATGTAGGGATTGTAGGAGGGAACACCTGAGATATGTAAAGTACCCTTTTTAAGCATTTCAGGAATTCACTTAGCGGATATTAACGAGTAGACATTGTACCCCATTGTAGCCACTTTAAACTATTATGATAATACCAAATAATTGCTACACCAGGCATGGTTTGCTTACACAGCTATCTAACTTGCTCTGAGATAAAGGAATTATGCAATTGTGCCTTAATTCGTCTAGTCACACACTTAATTATGAAACTGTCTAAGAACATTTTGTCCTCAAGTGAAAATTTAAGGAACTTATTAAAGGAAAAACACTATATGATTGCAAAGGTCTACATAATGGAAACATTTATGTCAATTAGTCCCAATGCTGTAGATAACTTGTAGTCGATGGTTAAAAATTCAATCATGTATAAAATTACAAATTTCCTGATGCAGAAAGTACTGTATATACAGGCAAATGCTATACTATGAAACACATGATTAGCTTGGATAGTAAAACAGGAAGCATAAACACAGGCAAACACTATATATTGTACAATATAATATTATATATATTATTATATTTTTGGTATGAGCTCACTTTCAAGTATCATCATTACACATAGCAAAAAGAAAAACATACCTCAGTACTCAGATAAAACAGGTACACATGGTCAAAGTGTAAACTAAAATGCTGTAAAAACTCCCAGTCCAAATAAAGTAATTAACTGTTAAATATCAGACAACTCTTCTACCAATAACCAGTGTGTGATACTTTTCTAATCTTAGTAAGAATATCACAAAGCATGCAGTACCCCTTTACTATTTCTCTTCCCTTTAAACCTCTTGCAGTCCTAGTAGAGAGGAAAAATACACCGAAATATAAAATTCTTTGAATCCATATATGATTCTAAAGCTCCCCAAATACAATCCTCATGAAAATAAGACTTTGTAATTGTGACAATTTTTTGCAGAAACGTAAATAAATGTTGAGTTGATTATGCCCCTTGTTTGTATTAATTATGGTAGTGTGTAGCT
>VKOC01021981.1:0-39611 GCA_009364415.1 Spea multiplicata | reverse complement strand
ACTGGCCATTGTGAATTATAATTGATCACTTTAACCATGAAAAAGTAATTAAACTCGAGTCCCTTCGTTTTGCTTGTAATTGCGCATGATCTGTACGAGAAACAGTAGTCCATTTTCCACACATCCCATTTTCACAGCTCATCGGCCAAAACATTTAATTACATTTTTTGGAAATGTTTTTCTCCCTCTGTAAGATTGAATTTCTTCTATTAATTCCCGGCCCCTGTTAAAACATTAATGTGTTATAACTCCTTCTTTTTTGTGGCATTTTTCCCAAAGAAATGAGAAAGAGAGAAATTAAATACTATAAAAATTGGATTTGGACCTCTATTTTATTAAGAAATAATCATGTTTCTCAATAAAAGAATAAATGATACCAGATGTTTGTATGATGAGATATAAAGCGCGTAATCTTCAATAAACATACAACACCGGCTAATATTTCCTATTTTCCACTTCTGGTTTGTTGGTAAAAATGACCAAAAAAAATTATCCTTTACTGGGATATAAATCTACATATTCATCCGATACCAGAAACGCCAAGCAAGTTTACTATTAATTCAAAAAATTAAAAAACTTGACAAAATATTTAGGAAATCTCTTATGTTGGAAATGTTGTTATAGACGTCTTAAAAAAACTTATTTTTTTTCTTATAATTAATCTGTAAATTAAAAGGAGATTCTAAAGGGAGCTCGGAAACAGAAGGCTTATTTATTTTGATAGATCCAAGTAGTTTTAATAGCGATCCAGCCAATCCCGGTGTAGGAATGTCCACAGTGGGGGCGTTCCCTAGTAAAGGGGTGGAGTTTCATAAAATGGCAGACGTCAGGCAAGTTGCAATTTATTACTACCTAAAAATGAAAATATGGAAATATATTCAGCTGACTCATTGATTTATACAAGTTTTTGAGGTGAGTCCGCCATATTGGATTATTTTTCTAAAACTCAGCCCATTTTTAGAGAGCGCGAGGGGATATCTGACCTCAGTTCCCAAAAGTTTATTTCTAAATTGGTGTCTTTTTTGGAAAGTAATAATTCTATGGTTTAAGTATTGGATTTCCGGTAGCAGAGAACACCTCCTGCCGGTAGTCCACCGGTGCTGGCCGGATGAACATTCACTAACGTCTAGGTAATTTATCAGCTCAAGAATGGTCTTCTTGAAAGAACCCAATGAAGTCTTTTAGCATAATTATAGCTTTTAGCCTAATTATATCATTTGTGAGAGGTTTACGCACGGCGTGGAGACACGGGAGATGTGTTTATCGAGGAGAGATCTGGGGTTAGAAATAAAAAAGAAAAGAGAACACCGGGCACAAAAACCGTGGAGTGTTTTGAAACCAAATCTACACAAATAATACAGGAAGGCCCAACATTAACGACAAGACCTCCATCGCCGGTTTATGTAGCTTGGAATACGAGGACTTGGTTCCAATACGACTTCAGCTCTCCCTGTTTTTGACATTATACACAAACGGCAAAAAGCTAATGTCTTTTGTCAAATAACCGTCTCTGCGCAGCGTCTAAACCATGTTCCAGATCATAATCAGGAGTCTGAAAGGAGCATTATGGAAACGTACGATACAAAACATCTTATTAATAAGAAGGTTTTAAGGAAAACGCGGTGATGGCTGCCCTGGGAACGGCGCCGGACTCCCCATGTAGCTGAGTGCTCTCCTGATACTGGGAGCACAGCTGCTTAACATTGAAGCGAATTAAAAGTTATAGTTTATGTACCGGTATTTGACTCCCCTCCAGAAAAAAAAATCCCACTTATATTCAGGATAAACTGGGGTATGAAGAAACAAACCAAGTACCAAGTCCAGAACTTGTAAGGTCTATCAAACGGTCAGCGGCAGCATACAGTGGAAGGTCAGGGCCTTCATATTTTGGTTCTAGGATAGAGCCATATTGTTACTTATTTCATATTTTGGATTTTTATCTATGTCTGTCTGTCTATTAGTAGAGGAGGGCCTTAGGTTCTTAGAAAAATTTGAACCCATACCCACCTTCGTAATTAATTCTAATGACCGGCCGGGCTTAACAAACATCTGCCTAGTTCCCCGCTGTATGGTACTCCGTTGGGCGTCCCCTGCTCTGTGGGACCTTGTTGGGCGTCCCCTGCTCTGTAGGACCCCATTGGGCGTCCCCTGCTCTGTAGGACCCCATTGGGCGTCCCATGCTCTGTAGGACCCCGTTGGGCGTCCCCTGCTCTGTAGCGACCCATTGGGCGGTCCCCTGCTCTGTAGGGCCCCTGGGGGCGTCCCTGCCTGTGACCAATGGGCGTCCCTGCTCTGTGGACCCCGTTGGGCGTCCCCTGCTCTGTAGGACCCCGTTGGGCGTCCCATGCTCTGTAGGACCCCGTTGGGCGTCCCCTGCTCTGTAGGACCCCGTTGGGCGTCCCCTGCTCTGTAGGACCCCGTTGGGCGTCCCATGCTCTGTAGGACCCTGTTGGGCGTCCCCTGCTCTGTAGGACCCCGTTGGGCGTCCCCTGCTCTGTAGGACCCTGTTGGAAAAAAGACCTTCTGGTCTTATATTTTCATTCTTTTCATTCGTTTCTAAGCAAAGAGTTCTGTGGTTCCATTAATTCAGTCTACAGGAGTATTTTTCTTTGTTAACACCACAAATTACAGCGAGAGGCTTGAGAGGTTCTGCCAAAAGGCATTTGGCAGGAGCAGTTTGTATTTTCTGTGTTGAATCTGCCCATAAATAAGAAAAAAGCTCCATAAAAATGAATTTTTTTATGTCCAGACGTTCAGCATATAAAGTTCTGCAAGGTGGGAAAGAGCCTGGGTGCTTATAATATCTGCGTCGCCTGCCAGATAAATGGTTATTGTCCACATCTCTGCGTTAAGTAGCACTTTATCCAATTTGTTGGGGTTTTTTTAGATATTAGACAAAATGCAGAAGTTTAACCTCAAAAATGCTCTGTTTACCATACAATTCATAACAAATACAATGTTTGCATGGGCTGGTAGAGTTTCTGTAACAAAAATAGTAGTTATTCTGACATTATTTGGTCTTCTGCTCTCAGGCGGAACGATTGACGAGCTGATTTGCAACAGCCCCGAGAACAGGAAAGGAAAAGACCTTCTGACGCTTCCTCTCGATATCTTCAAGGGTTGTCCACCTGCGTCTTCTCCGTCTCTGATGACCAACACTCATCACCACAGCGCTGAGCACCGGAGCAACAGCCGACACGGGTTTCACGCGGACCACGCGGATGGCAGCATCCACCCAGAGTGTGAACCGAAAGCCAAAGCGCGGCCGGTCAGCCTGCGACATGCCATAGCCACCGTCGTCATCACCGGAGTTGTTTGTGGAATTGTGTGTCTAATGATGTTGGCTGCGGCCGTCTACGGCTGTGCTTACGCTGCAATTATGGCGAAATACCACAGGGAACTCAAGGAAGTGGAGCACTTGGCCCCGGCAGGGGAACATGGGAGCCCAGAGGAGAGAGAACCGCTTGATAGGTCCTTGGCGTGATCTGCGTTTTGCAGTTGGTTTCTTAGATGTTTGGGGAAAAATTATAATTTCGTAGGCGAGTGGAAAACGAGCAAAAACAATAACGGCGAACTTTCCACCCAAAGATATTCACGCGAATGTTCAAAACTTTGATTCTGAGCTTTCGATGGTAAAATAATCCATAGCAGAAGGGCTTCGATCTCAGATAAAGTAAAATTAAAGTAAATCTCCGTTATTCGTTGAAATTATTTTTTTATTGTAATTAATCTTGTATTGCGATGAACTTGTGGTGTCTTTCAGTTCTAATTATTTAAATTAAAATCTCCCCTTTGGAAGCAGCCGAATCGAGTGGTCCCCGCGATGTGAGTGATCAAGAAATACCCTGGTCAGGGATCTCTGCTCCCCATTTCTCTATAGGATTGATGACCGACAGGGACCTTGACGCTGCGTATATCGCGTGATTATCTTTCCTAGAGAAATCTTAAAGCTCTGGAGCATGAATGGGTCGGACGCGTCGTACTAGAACTTGGATCCAAAAAATGACTTGAATGCCCCAGAAACGATAAAATAACCCTCTTAAAAATAAGATTCAAATTCTGTACCCAAAATTAAAAAAAGAACGTTGTTATTGTAGAAGTTGTGACGTTTCTGAGACGGGCGGCCGTCATTTAGGGGATTAAATCAGAAAAGGTCATAAATACCGAAGGTTGCGCCATTCCTAAATATGTGGAATTCTTAGTCGGATTGGCATCCCTCGCAAACGGCTTCACATCTGGGGGACGCCGGACTAAGACGGGAGTTTAATGACACGGAACGCGCAACAACCCGCAACCGGCAGTGACTGATAACCGGCACGAGACGAAGGGAATCTCAGCCGGTACAGAGGCGACTCTGGCAGAGAACCTGCGGGGTGCTGGCTGGCTGAGGGTTAAGGGAATTATAGTTTGTAAAACAGATGAAAAGCTTCATAAAGACGATCCAGGAGATATTCAGAAGGTCTTTAAATGAATAAATTAAATATCCCATACAGAGAAGGTCTTTGTCGGGATGCTTTTGAACTCAAGAGCCCCCCAGAAATTAAATGACCCCAAAGTTAATGCATCTCGATTTGTTTATAAACAATGTTGCACGAATCCCATCACTACGTCATTCTTTATATATATTATTATTATTTTCTAATATTTTGGGTGGAAAAGACCAAGAATCCCTGCGACGCACACGAGGGTCCTGAGTGGGAAATTAAATCACAAACGGGAGTCCGAAAACCCAAAGGGGGAAGTTACATTTATCTTTCCAATAAAAATAAAAAAATAGATATATGGAAATTAAGTTCTTAAAATACCTTTAAAACATCTTCAAAAAGGTGAAAAAACCTCTAGTCTCCAAGTGAAGTTTTGGGGTATTTTTGAAGTGTTTTTGTAAGCATGTCGTGTGTCTCCTGGCGCTGCTGGAACGAGTTATCAGCTTCTCGTGTTTTATTTTAAGGACATGTAACTTTTTCAATTAACGGCGACTTAATAAATAAAGCATTATTATTTCCCACCATGTGTTCTGTCCGTTCTGCCCCCCCCCCCCGATGGAAGTCATTCCGTGGGACGCCCGTCAGTCCTGGGGAAGCCTCGGGTATTCGTGGCAAACATTAAAGGACGATGGTCTCCTAAATGACAGAACGACGCCGCTCTGTCCTATGGCGGAATTCCATGTTTTCTTTTGTTTTTTTTGTTCTTTTAAACGTTTTGTGACTTGGCAGAAAAACATAGAAAACTCTTTTTTCCCCTTGATTTTTACTTATTAAGCAACTTTTTTAAAGGGGAAGCTGCCATGATATTTTTACAGAGTTATATTTACATGTAAACATTTCCTTAAACCTCAGAAAGCTGGTAAAAGATCAATAAAATGAGAAAAGATTTTATAAGTGGATACATTGTCCGTACACGAAGGAGCCGAGGATACGAGAATTCTGCGCATGCATTTCTCCTTTAAAGATTATTTTTCAACCTGCTGCATGCATTTACTGCGAGATCAATGATCTGCCAACCCTACATCTATATATATAACAGAAAGCCAGACCCTGCCGGCAGATCGGCCCCATCCGGCCCCCGTCTCGTCTGCCCCTATCTCCTGCTTAATCAGTCGTTGGTCTCGTCTTAGATTCAGGAGCCGTATGTCTATCCCTTGCATGTTTAATACCCTCACTGTATTACCCTCTACCACCTCTGCTGGGAGGCTGTACCACCAATCTCCCACCCTCTCTATACTTTGTATGCTCAGTGAAGGATAGCCCCAGCTTATGCTCCAAATGTGGCTTTTGTAAAAACAATTTAAAGCAGCGGAAATTAAAATCCCCCGTTTCGCATGTCATACAAAATAATCTCTTTTTTTTTCATTAAAAGCTGGTAATTTTATCTGAATCATAAACCGCTAACTAAATACCTATTTCCAATTTCAAAAATGTTTGTGGTGACCTCATTCCAGCTACAGAGCCCAGCATATCCTGAATTGTTATCTATTTTTACCCCCTTCCAGAATGACTATAAGTAACATAATACTGAATGGCTGTTTACTGTAGATTAATTTGGGAACGCGCATGAGCGCCGCTCTGTCCCGTGAGAGCTTTGGCTTTTAATACAGAAGCACGGAGCCTTTAGAATGCCATTTTATGCCTAAAATAAGCTGGGGGCATGTGACTGCCCGAGAGTCGGGGCAACTCAGTCCACGCGACATGAAAGGCTACTAAAAGAATTCAGCGGATGCCCTGATGAAGGTCATTATGGCCAAAACGTCACCCTATTTATTTATTTATTTATAATTCGAATCATTTTATTATTTCATTGTGAATGATTTCAAAAGAAGCTTAAAAGGATCCATTAATGGCTTTATTGGTGCCTTTAGGATCTGATGAGAGATGCAGAGAGGATACAAAGTCAGTCGGGCTTCTCAGGGTTCTAAAGCTGTTACAATGTAACTAGAATTTAAGTCATGCACTAAAACTCAGACTTCCTGGATGAATAGAAGTGAACGTAGTCCCATAACTGAAATAGAGAGACCGTCTCCTCTGCACGCTCTCTTTTACTTCCGTATTCCGTCTTTTTTTGGCGTACAGTTCATTTATTCATCGTTAGGCTCATGAATTACAAATTACCCATCGGAACGGAGCGGCAGAGAAAAGGAAAATCAAATCGGCGCGGAGGCATTAGGATGGTTTTATGTGGAGTACGAGACGGAGGCGAAGCGTCGTTCACGGGCATTTATTACCGAAGGCTGAAAGGGTTTTCAGATTATTACAACCCGTCAGCGCCTTCGCGCATGTTAATGAGCTGATTCGCGCGCCACGACCCACCGCAGAGCTCGTCCTTTTACTGACTCATTTAGAATAGAAGTAAAGCGGTCTCACTTCAGCAAAGCCGTCATGTTCCATTAATCAGAGGGAATTATTTTACATTTCGGAGCAGGAAATAAATGTCACAGCGTGAACTGCCGGGATCTACGCTCCCGTTAACGGTAAACGATCCCCTTGTTCCTTGTCAAGTCTGGATGAGCCTGCGCCCTGTGAGTCGGATTGAGTTGGATCAACATATCCTAGATTGTGAGCTCCTTTGAGCAGGACCCTCCTCTTCTTTTGTTCCTGTCCAAGTTGTGCAAATGAACCAGAAATGATTCTCACAATTTTTTTTTTCTTTTGTGTTTTGTACATTTGGTTTCAGAAAACAAATTTTGTTTTCTGCCCTTTCAGTTCAGACGGACGATTGGGAGGGCTTTTTCCATTCACTCTCTCAATCTCTCACTTACGCTCTCCCACACTCTCACTCACGCTCTCCCACACTCTCACTCACGCTCTTTCATGCTCTATTGATTGGAGGAATGGTGGAGAGGCTCTGCCCTTTTGTTTACGTTCACAGGGAGGCCAGAATCATGAAGACAGATTCATGGAGAAAGAGAAGCGTTTCTGTACCCATCTTTCTCCATGAATCAGTCTTCATTGTTCTGCTCTCTCAGTACACTCCTGTAAAAGGGCGGAACCAAACCTCCCCCCCATTCCTCCAATCAGAGGAGAGGGTGTGTCCATAGGCTCCGTCCTTTTGTGGAAGTTCACCGAGAGGCCAGGTTCATGGAGAAGCCAGAAGAGAAAAAACTCAACAAAATACATATGAAAATTCTGAGCGCTCCGCTTTGTTTTCATTCGTTTCGTTGGAGTCTCTCCTCATTTTCGGACATTCGCACAAATTTAAGGAATTGGTAAATGCTACTTGCTATGTCCTGTTTACCCCGTAAACTGTAAATCCTGATCTGTAAATTTCCTGAATATTACATTATCCGCTCTGTACACAAAATAAACCCAGATAATGAAATGTATCGATTAAACAAGTTACAATATTTATTAGAAACCCCCCTTATGTGTATCACATGGGATCATCCATGTTAACTTCCTGTTTTCAGCGTATTTATGATTATAAATATTTAAATTAAAAAAGTTCTGGCATACCCTCCAATCACTGTTGATTTTAACTTCCCCGCGGTCTTGATATATTTCTTATTCTGTCAGAAGAGTCAGATGACTCGATATTTGCCAACCACAGAACCCGGCTTGACCCTTAATGACGCATTTCACTTTTTTTTTTTAATGTTAAACCAAGACTCGAAGCTGGCCGAGCGCGCGGCCAATACAAACGCCAAACCAGTTGTTCCATCACTTAGTCCTATTTTTGTCTCCCATCTTCAACATACATTTACAAATAAAATAAATGTATAAAAAAGAGAGTACGTGTTTGTGAGGACCGGAAGTGGGTGTTTTTCGCTGTGATGTGGAAACTGATTTTGAGCCAAAAATCCGATTGTATTTTATGGATCTCTGGAAATGTGAGGTTACCCCTGGCTCCGGTAACAGAGAAATACAGTAGCCGAGCCGCGATATTATCGTACAAATGAATTATAGAACATATCGCTTGGTGGTTACCGGACCGTGCAATTTGCGGGATCTCCTAACTAGCAGTTTAGTTACATGAAATATGGAAATGTCACAGAAATTGCACCATTGAAACCCTCTTGGATTTAAGGCATTAGACCACTAAATTACTATTATCATGATTATTTAATGAATCACTAATGCAAAGCCAAACGTCTTGTTTTTTTGGGGGGTTTACCAGAGCAGGACAGATGAGCAATTGTTTCCCAGAGAACTTCAAACATTTTGGACGGCACAAATTGTATCTAGTGGGTGATTTAAATACCCACCACCGACCCGAGAGGTTTTCATGCTATCGTTTGCTACATTGCATGGAATTCACTTTTTTTATTGGTTTTATAGTTACAGAATTGTATAAAATACCCCGAGGCTCCTGTGGAACTGTCAGCGTTGTAGAATATTAGGGGAAGAATACAGAAGGCGTACCTGCCACCACGGGGGACTTCCTGTCGTCAAGAAGCTGAACCGCGGTGCTGGCCGTAACCACGTTACTTTTGTTTTCTGATCCTGAAAATATAAAAGAGAAGGTTTTGCTACAACCGGGGCAAGAAAGGGAATGGAAAACATTATGGAGTTTAATAAATATAATGAGGCTGTAGTGTAACAATGTAACAAGTTCAAACATGTTTCAATTTCCGGTTTCAGGGGGGCCTTTCTGCCTCTGTTGGATAGAACTTGGTACCTACAGAATACCCCCGAAAACGAACCCTCTGCCCAAGAGTCAATAATAAAGGAAGTAGAAGCACAAAAGAGTATTTATCTGCGCAAAGAGCTGCAAGAATGAATTACCGGTCCATTTTATGAAGACAAAATCCATGCTTTTAGACCCAGAAAGTGGGCAGCTGAGTTGAGAAATCCCCCCCCCCAATAGCTATCTTTTAATAACAGAAATGCTGCTTTGTGTTACATACAGCAAGGAATATAAAGATCTGTGGGTCCGTGGTGTTGTCATGAACAAAAAAAATAAATCTGTATTTTGGGATAAGTATCTTAGGAAATGGAAGCAGAATCCCCCGTGGAAATATACTGTGGGTCTGGATAGCGCCCAACTCCGATTACATTGTTACTATAATTTTACGAGTGCAACACGCCCCGTTTAGGATGGGAAAATTGCAGAGAGCGGGCGAGAAATCAAAGGAGGATGTTAGTGCTTAATCCAGAGGCAGCGATACGTGAAATTGTGGACATCTGTCAGCGAGGGGTGATTCACGGCGTCCTCTCCCCAAACCGCCGTACAATCCTTTAAAACACCTCGACGCCTCAGCGCGCGGACGCAAGGGGCAAATATTTTCGGCCATCGCGGCCGCGGGGTGACATCTGACCTCGTGATATTTTTGTCCACGAATGGTAAATAAGTTAACGGAATGCAACGCTAATCCCGTTCCTATAACTCATACGGTAGGCATAAAAAATTCAAGATGTTGCGTCTGGAATCCCCCATATTTATTGCAAGCGAAAGACCATAACTTTTCCAGCGCTGTTTCAGTTTAACGTCCGGTGGTAGCGTGGGCTTCGCGGAGCGCCGTTAAGCTGACATGAGCTACGGCTAAATCTCCAGGCACGCTAGCCCTTGGCTGCTTCTCCGCAACGCGAATGATTTATATTAGGAATAGTCTTCTTAGCCAAATTATGAAAGCCTTCTATCTATCTCAGGACACCATCCTCCCGTTTATCTGGATATTCTCAACCGGAGATATCTTGGCCGCGGTATCAAAAGTTCATTGAAAATAAGAACATTGGGGGGTTTTTTGTTTTTTTTTTTTCCTCCTCAACAAAAAAAAATAAGACTTTATTATGCGTTTCTGAAGGGCGAGATCTCGAGATCTGCGTTTGCTGTTCACCAGATGCAGGATAATTACGCGGAAACGTTTGAAACGAGTAACTAATTTTCTCTATCAAACAAAAAAAACAACAAAAAAAAAAAGTTAAAAATTCTCCTCTCAGAAATTGGCAAAACGATAACGATGAGAACATAAAGCAGATGAATGGAGGGAAATAACACTCTGCGTATTAATAATATCACCTAATGCTTACGCCAATAAACCCCCGAGAAAAGTGATGCGGGGGTCTGAGTAACAACAATTAATCTTCAAAGAGAGGGCCGTGGATGCGTTGAGAGGGCTCTTTTGGGGGAGTTAAATATCTTTTTATTATATACTTAATATTGGATGTTATTCAAATATCAGTAAAAAGAATATATATTTTTTCTTTTTTTTTAATTTTCCAATCCGTCTTCTGTTTTTATCAAGACGGGGAGCAAAGATAAATTAAAAGGCCAACAATTTTGTCATATCTGGGAATTATTCTTTTTATTTAATTTCAGGTCAATGGACAGCGCAGGTTTTTTTTAGCCAACCAATGGAAATTAAATAGCAGCCGCTACCCAAAAATGTCCGGTTCTCACATGGAAACCAGTCTTGATTTTGTGTCAGTTATTGGGAATTAATCCAGTCCCTCTGTCTAATGTTAAATGTTTTTGCGTCCTTTGCCTTTTACACCTTGCGAGTATATTGGCTGCCAAAGCTGGTAATCCATGGCACCAAAAATATGCGCCACATTTACAGGAAAATATCTTGTTTTTAATGAAATATGAATTTACTCCCCTTATCTATCAGAACCTTTATGTTTTGGGTGACTTTCCCGGGTCAGACACCACACTGAGCTGATGCTTTATGGCGATGCTAATGAAGTCCATTACTCCATAGACTTTCATCAGTCAGAGAGTCAGACTGGTTGATTAAGACTGAGCCATTCTACTGTTTGCCACAGGCAGTATGATAAGGAGTCGGGGGGGTTGTCTAGCAGATTGAGGCTCAGATAACTGAGAGAAAACTCATACAAATTGGTGATATGCAGCTAAAAAAACCTTAAATTTAACTCCTTCATCACTTGGCTCGTTCAGTGTACGAAAAACACCCTAAAAAACACCATCACTCATAGGCCAGACACCAACAAATGACCCGTTGGATACATTTCGAAGGAATTGTGTCTATGGTAGGAGAAGATCTGCGAAGTAAGGAAAGAATACGAGTTCAGATTTTCATGGGAGAATTACTTGAAAGTGCGGGGAAATTCTGCATGGAGAAGCCGGGAGGTCCAACGTCGATGAAGTCATTAAATCCGGGTAATCTTCACTCTTTCTCTTTCTTTTTTTAAAAAATCTTATTTGTGTACTTAAGGTACTTTGCAGAATTTATGACTTGGTGCTATGCCCTGAAATCTGTTTTTATGAATAGGCCGAAGTGGGTGGAGAACGAGAATATTAATTTTGGGAAAAATGTTAGTTTGATTTTATTTTTCATTAAAATTTGCGTCCAGGGACCCCGAGAAGTTGCGAGCCGTGTATTCTGTCTCGCTAATCTCCCTTATCCTGCAGGAAGATGATACATTTGCTAGAACGATCATTTGGAACGCAGGACCTCATTTATATGCAAGTTATCGTCAGAATGGAGGGATTCTGAATTAAAAAAACCCGGACTGGAATCCGTCAGTGTGACAGCGACTTTGAAATCCATACATCTGTCACTAATGATGATCCCGCATTGTGTGGGGTTTCGGTAATTTTCGGGAACAGAATGAGTCAATTAGACATCGAAACAAATGTGCGTTTGACACCCCGAGGAAATATGGCAGGGGAGTCCGTACCTCATCGGCGAATAAATTCTCTCTGCTCGGGATTTGCTCAGAGTGTTTTTGGAAAACTTTCATAAATGGGGTTAGCAAATGTTGGGGATTTTAAATTATTTTCCTTAAGAAAAAAAAAAGTATAAATGAATCTTTCTAACCCCCCCCCCCTGTGTCAAAATAAGACAATGGAACGTCTCGCATGGAATCCGCCGTCAGCTGGCTAAAAACAGGGAAAATAAATCATCCGTTAAAAAAAAAAAGTACATGTGAAAGCAATCGAAAGGAATATGATAATGTCCTAGATACGTGTGCTGAACCCCCATGAGCTGAATCGACAAACGCGCATGGAGATTGTCGGCGGTGAACTTTTCTACCGCGAGGAATTGTTTAGAAATCAGCTTTATTTATTCGATGTGGATCCTGGAGGATCTGCTAATGAGATTTACACCGTTAAATCATTTACATATTCCTGACGGGGGGTAAAATGAGGGGCAAACTGTTTTATGTGAATTTCAGGTTTAAGAAAATTGGTTTTAAATTCCAAATTGTGCAAACTTTGCACTTTTATATTCTTACCCATAGCCAGATAGCTGAGAGTTGTGAGAGTTACAAAGGCTATCGAGTGGCTAATACAGATACATTTATATACCCTTTATCCTGATCACGTGGCTGTAGGGTGAATTGTTGTCCATGTATTGTCCTCTCGCGTTACAATGTATCTAGACGAGAAGTCCTTCATGTAGAACTTGGACCAACTCGTTTCACAACCACATCACCAAAACGTACAAATATATCTTCGCGTTAAGGACGAAACCCGTCTGTTTCGGACGTCTTACACGTCGTCGGGCAATAGTTCTACCAAAAAAATAATGACTATATAGTATAATTACCGACCTGTGCTAAACGGGATCGAATAGACAAAGCTGCCGGGGATCTGCTCTGCGGCTCTCCGGTACCAAAGCGGAAAATGGTCAGCGTTAAAAATGCTCTCCTTGTCTTCAGACGTAAGGAAATCTCTTGAAACAGAAGGAGACGGGAGAGAAAGTCAGTCTGCGGTCGGTCACGTTGAACACGAAATAATAGATATATAATGCAGTATATGAGGAGCGCAGAGAAGTTTAAATAAACCAAGTCACCACTGAACATATCCCATGGCGGACTTTATATTGAGCTTCCCCATGACAGTTACAAACTGCTATTATATGGGGCTCATGATC
The DNA here is from genome assembly GCA_009364415.1 of Spea multiplicata. Taxonomy (NCBI): domain Eukaryota; kingdom Metazoa; phylum Chordata; class Amphibia; order Anura; family Pelobatidae; genus Spea; species Spea multiplicata. Next base: position 26,341 of record VKOC01021981.1, on the reverse strand, counting down.
ACCACAATAAGAACCATTTGGGTTTATATTCCAGAATTATATATATATAATTATTATAATCCCAGATTATATATATATATATAATATATATAATTATAAATTCCATTACCACACAGAAATATTATATTATATTATTAATTCGCCAAAATTATATATATTATTAATATTATCAAAAATTATATATATATTATTATATCCCAGAATTATAATATATTATTATTCTCCAGAATTATATATAATATTTATTAATATTTCCAGAATTATATATATTATTATATTCCCAGAATTATATATATATTATTATATCCCAGAATTATATATATTATTATATCCCAGAATTCCAGGACTGAGGTGAAAACTCGAAGGGATTTTCGCAGGGAACATTCATGACTCTGGAGATACCGGGGTCACCACAGCTCCAGAATGATTCCAGACGGGGGGCTGATTTGTAGAGGTTGGAAACACATGGGACTCCACAAAGGGGCCACGTATTTTAGACAGGCAGGTATAGCATTTAACGTCAGGGGATAACAGCCGGATTCTGCAAGCGTCATCCAACAGGTGCCAGATTCTACCTCCCAGGACCTGAGATGGAGAACCCCGATACATTCGCCAGGTCCTGTTACGTAAAACCTAAAAAGCATCCATGAACATTTCACTTTGCACCTGCCTCGTTCCTGATTGTCCCTTAATTTCGGGGTTAATTGTGCCAATTTTTTAATTACATGGTTGATTAGACTTGGGGAATTTGGTGGTAGAAGCCGTCCGAGCAACACACGCAATACTCAACACCTGCCTATTTATGAAGAGTTTTTCTGTTCCGTCAGCCGCGGTGAAGTAACGTTCGGTGACGGGAAGCCGCCTCTCCGGAGCCAGAAATAGACGACTCCCTGGTTTGAGACCTATAAACCGGTCATATTATCCAGCAATGAAATGCCACTTACTGATTAGTGCGCTGCTCCGGACCCACAAACAAGTTCACGCGTGTGAGGCCGGTGCGTGTTCCCAGGAAGGCAACTTCAACGCCCTTGTCTGAATTCCTGAAATACAAAGAAAGGCCTGAGAGTTCCTTGCAGCCATGAAGGCCTTGCGCCTGATGTTGCTGGCCCTTTCCACGACTTATATTAACGTGATTTCTGTAACACACATTTGTGTAATTTGTGATATACGCCCAAAACAATCTATAGTCTCAAACAAATAAACCCGGACACTAATAAAAATGGAAGTAACACACAGTACTGACACAGCTCCAATCGAGTTTTTAATGATTGGGAGCGGTCATGTAGGCAGCCATTTTGTTCCTGTAAGAACCGCCCATTTTTCTTAGCACAGTTAGGTTCCGGTGATATCCCTGATTCAGTAACACAGATTATCCAGCAGAGATTATTATCATCGACACAAATCTTTCCGATGGTGTCTGGATACAAACTGTAAGAATATATAACGGGTTCGCTTACTCTGATTTATTCAGCGCTAGGCTGGTCCAATAAGCCTCCAGGGGGGCGCTAACGACCGCGTCAAACAGCACCTCCTGTATTAACTCCTTGTCACCTGGATACAAACACAGAAAAACAATTATTATTATTATTATTTTTCTGGGGTTATCTGAAAATCTAGGATACCGGGCGCTTTTTAAGACTAGCTTTATTTAATCAGCAGATAATGTAATTATTGATTTTGTATAAATCTCTGGATTTGGGGGTCCTCCAGCAGAGATGAAGAGAAATCGTCACATTGTGACAGACGCGTAAATCCAGCGGTTATTTGCGTTCCGTACTCACACTGAAGTAATGGCTCTTTTCCTGTGAGGTAGATTTTTATAGCTTCTAACTGAGATAAGTGACGGTGCCCTGGATGCAAATCCGTGTTACAGTACGACCTGCAGAAAAACGGGTTAAAATCCCATTAAACAGTCTTCCGGGGGGGGGGGGTATTTCACATGTTTGTGAACCTACCACTCGTCGGCCAACGAAACCTCCGGGTGATCCAAATCGTGCAAACCTAGAAAAAGAGACATTGCAAAAATGATAGATTATTTTGCTGGATTTCCTATCAAATAAGGCTGTTCTGCAGCTAGGGATAGTGGGAATTGTCGTCCCTTAACTCAGGAGGCAAATTCTCAAATATCGTAATTGAATAGTTCTGTAGCCTTGGGAGATAAACCCAATACAAAGTATCATCGTTTCTACAGTTCCTGGGGTGATAGAGAATTTTGTTCGATTTTACCTTAAAACCTAGGAATCTGAGAACAATTTTAGAATTGAAATGACCCAGATCTCCGTCCGGTTATAGAAATCCGCAGGTAATACGTCTCCTCCTAGCTCAGGTTTTAATGAGTAGAAGAGAACATAACTGAACTCGGTCGACAGATCGTCTACCGCGTCTCCGAGACGGGGGGAGCGAGGAATAAAATTAATTTACAGGATAACCATTAGCCAGAAGCAGCCTGACAAATGAAAAGGACAGGAGGTGTCGGGGAACGATCGTTGCTGGAGCGATGAATCCGGAATCAACGAAAAACATATTTCTAAAATAAAACCTTGATTTTTTAAATCAAAATTGTTGACCAAGCGCATTTCACTCGTCTTACCGTCCTGGATGGTTACATTCCCTTTGAAGAAGTATTTTCCGTGGCCTCTGGAGAGAACGACTCCCAAACTGTGTGATAAGAAGAAAGAATGGTCGGTTTATTGACTAAATGCCCCAAATGCCCCATGAACGACTCCCCCCCCCCCCGGGCCTGGTCACGGACGCTCGGCCTCCGCCTGGCTCACGGCTCGAGAACTTTTCTACGTACGCAGAGGTCGTGTGCTTCAGATCCAATTTATTTTAAGGAAACGAAGAGTTACAACGAGAAAACCTTTAGGAAATACCTGAAGGGCGTCCCCTTGATGTCGGTGTAATAATAATCGTTTGTCATCACTAGAACGCGTTTCTGGAACAGAGAAGAAAAAAACATTTAAAAAAAACTGTTTATATATTTGTAGTAAATCTTTGCAGAGTAAATCATTGACGTCTCACCCCTTTGTCCACCGTCTTTTTGACTTCCATGGAGAATTTTCCAGTTTTTCTGTTGACCATCGCGTTTCGCAGCTAAGAGCAAAAAAAAAAAAAAAAAAAAAAAAAAAAAAAAAAAAAGAGACTACATTTTAAGCCATAGAATATGAGAAACATTTTGGGGTAAATACGTCATTTTATTTGAATCTGCAGCATGTTGGATACTGTGACTCGTGTATCGCACGTTATGCTGAGATGTTTCTAATTGAATTCCGACTCGTGTTCTGCGTCGGAGACAATTTATGAACAATGCTCCACTGAATGTCGTCGATGACAATATGTCTCCGATCAGTCAATAAAAGCCGCCCCGCAGCGCTGCGGCGACGTCATAGAAGCCGCTCAAATGCTTTGTCTGCTCGGTAAATTAACGCTCGACCTGAATTTTATTTCCATTCAAAAATTGCATTAATGGGAGTTTATAGTCATTCTTTTCGGCTCCAGCAGAAGTCTGAGCGTTCCCCCACACCTATAATTTTGGGGTTTCATAATATTTTATGTGCAAGACCTTAATTACGGACGCCGGCACCATCATTAAACAGCATGGGAAGCGTTTTGCAATCATCAATTAAAGACACATTGTTTAATGCAACACAAAAGGCTGAGCTAAAAGCTATAATAAATAAGTAACAGAAAACGTTAATTGTTTCGGGGGGGAAACTGAATAAAACTGTATGTTTTTTTTATCCAAGGAGCTAGTTGTTGAACTTGTTTTACGAAAGAAAAAAAAAAAACACGTTTTTAAGGTGTCAGCCAAGTCATTTGCAAAACTGAGCATTTGCTACAAAAAAACCCTACAGTTTGGAATATCGACTTTATCGCCAGTTTAAGGCAATGCACACAATTCCAAGAGGTGTCCACGCGGGCCACTGAGAAGCCAATCAACATCGCCCTTCAAGTCCGTAAACCTCAGCCGAGTCTGTATGGGTTGCAGCACCAACTGGTGAATTTTGGCCGGAAAATCATTTTCTGTTGCGTTTTCCATTGCGAATCGTGCTAAGCTTGACCGAAAAAAGCAGCTAAAAATGTCTGACGTGGTCCTGCGCGTTACACATCTGGCCCATAAACAGGAGCCTCGCGTCCCAGAGACCCTTAACAATCACGAGAGACGCATGGAACGCCTGAAAAAGCCGATTGCTCCAGACTCCAAACTTGGAAAATGAAAAGAATTCTTCCGGACGGCTGAATTCATTTGAATTATAAAGCGATATTCCGATACGGCGGCGGTAATTCGTCTTCAGCGTAAACCACTATATTTGTTCAAAGACTTCCAAAAATAATGAATTTATATTCTAAATACAGAATATTATACTATATAAAAAAATAGAGGAACTTATGATTTAACCTAAAATATTTTTCTGATCGTAGTCGACAATCTTATGATTTCATTCATTCATTTATTTTGTGTTTCATTCATGAATTTGGCTAAATCCCACATTTTGGTCGCTCAAACTGGAACGCGGAGATTGACCCAACTCTGCCGGCTGAATAAAACTGAATTTTCTGACTTTATCTTAAATTTTCCAATTAGAACCTTTTGCTAATTGTTACAGCATACAAATAATTCATGTTTTTTTGTGGGGGATTGTGGGACTTTGTTTCAGCGAGGACGCACGGACACCATCGGCAGTCGGAGCCGGCGGACACACGCAGCTCGGGAAGCCGTGCCAGCTACGAATGCCTCCAAGAATATTTTTCCTCGAACGTTTTCACCCCATAAAAGTCTTTTTAATAAGATTTCAGAGACCTGTCGGTGGTAAATATTCCTTAAGGAACTCTTCCAAATATGTGGTAAGTCAATTAACAGAGCTTCGCAGCGGCTCCTTCTCCGTTTTAAGAGGAGATAACGGTCAACGGGCCCATAGTCAGAGAGTCCCAGACACATTACGACTGTGGAATGGCAATTAAGTAGCAAGTTCCTTGCCCATTCGTTTAACCCCCCCCCCGAAAACCGGATAAAACGTAAAAAATTAATAATAATAATAATAATAAAAATTATATATATATAATATTAAATCATATAAATAAGACAGCAAATAATTTCCTACATAATGATTTTAGTATTAAATTGTGTTTTAACATAAAAATGGTATAAGAACATCTGTTGCTGCCGGGCCTTGAAGAATATTCCGGCAATATCTATTTCAAATTCGATTTCTTGGTAATTGCATAAAAATCCCGTAAAATTTTTATTGCCAATAGAGACACTAAAACACACGCTTACTGCATTTCCAGGGGTTAATGTGACAAAGTCTTTCATTCTGATTTGCAGCTGCGATTTGGGACAAACCGGGTCTGTTCATAAAAAATAATCCTGAGATTGTCGGGTAATTGGCTGGAATCATTCAGTGGCAATAAATGGATTTGTAGTTCTGCCTCCAGCTGCCCGAATAGACCATTAAAAAATATATATATTTATTTTCGAGGGTAATAAGGGGTCCCTGCAAATGTAGCTACCAAGAGGCTCGACATAGACATGCGTTTGTTATATGTCTGACATTACAACACGCAAGCGACGCGTGTGCATGGTACGTATTCAATGGGAGGTTGGGATAAAAAGGCTAAAAATGGTGAAACGGCACACAAAAATATATATTGTATGGATACGAGCGACAGACGCTCCAACCCAACAATAATCGTAAAAAAAAGGGATAACGGAATAAAATAATTTACCACGTCGTCTCGATCTTCCCATTCAACCTCAGATAAGTCGACGCTGCTGTAATTGGGTTTTCTTCTCTTTTTCCCCTCTTCATACTAGTGAGAAATAACAAAAAGTTTGTTTAAAACACAATATTCATTGAGCCATTCAACAATAATAAATTAAACATAATTAAAAAAAAAATATTCTCTAAATAATGTTGTCGACTTCAGGATTCCTTTTAATCATCCGTTAAACGGAGGACTAAACACTTCAAGGCGTCACCAAAAAGTTTGGGATGTTTTTGGGTTTCCTGAAGAATCCGGAATATTTTCAGAATGTGAAAGATTAATTTTCACTTTTTGGTAGCCATGGAGGCCACCGTCCCGCTATAGACAGCCAACTGATCTGTTTGCAACATTGTAGCAACACAAAGATACAGATCAACGTCTTGGACCCATAAATCTACCTTTTGGTAGCCAAGTTTGTAGCGAAAGATAAACTTTCGAGACCCCAAAGACCCCTTCTTATGGCGAGAGTTTTAGGTCAACAATGAATAAATGAGCCCCCAATGAATTTTCCGAAGCAGTCGTTACTGATAACGTATCAAAAAAAGCGCAAAATTCCAAATATAATTGCTTGATATTTATAGTTTGCACTAAAAATACATTGTAATTGTAATTTTAGGTGAAAATGTGTCGTCGGCCGGCGAGTCGCCCGCGCTCGGGGGAAGCAGGTGAGATGGCGTATTAATCATAGCGTTAGAACGGCGTTCCTGTCGCAGGCGGCCGTGTAATCATCGCAGGCGCGGGCTGACGCTGAGCCAATGCCCTTCACTATTCTGATACCGGCCGCTGAGCGACTTTTAGAGGCCAAGGGAGGCTAATTCTCCAATTCTCTCCAATTCACTATTTTTATGTACAGAGAAAATTGAAACTGATCTTCTAGTGTTATTATCATTATTATTATTATTATTATTATTTATAGTGTATATATATCTTATTAGAGTGTTTTATTGTTGTATTTATGTGACTTTTCTATGTAAGATTTTACATTATTATATGTTTTATACTTAAAATTTAATTGTAAGATATTTTGATTAAATTTATTACATATTTGGGAAACTCTGCCCTCTACTGAGCACTGAATAAAAGCGATAGAAAACATCCAATATTATTTTCTATTCCAAACCCGTGTCTGTCCTCCACAAAAAACGACTACGATGCCCTCTTATTATATAAATAAATACCCTACATTGGACTTCTTTCCCTATTTTCTCTAAACCGCCCTTCTCTATCCCCGTATTACTCTATACTGCCCCTTCTCCCAATATTACTATATGGCGCCCCCCTCACTCTCTCATATTACTCTATACTGCCCCTTCTCCTAATATTACTATATGGTGCCCCTTCTCTATCCCCGTATTACTCTATACTGCCCCTTCTCCCAATATTACTATATGGTGCCCCCCTCTCCCTCATATAACTCAATATCTTTTGGAAGCCATTTTAAGAACCTTCACCGTATTACAGTCTGGCCCTCACCCTCGATTGCAAAATGTCTACATATTTTCCAAAAATAGACAATATGACTATTTTTACTTATGGATAGCTGTGGCTTTTATATTTTTATGCTTCGGACAGCTATTTCAGCAATATTAACGAATCTGAAGACACAAGCATTTTATACATTCAGTCAGTTGGCTTCTTGCCTTGATGTCTAGACTCCGGTCAGGTAGGGCATTGTAAATGTTTTGGCCTGAAATCCCATGTTGGGTCGTTGCTGCACTCGTTTTGGATACACAGGATACCGAAGCCCTAACACCTCGCTCTGTAAAAACACGCATGTGGGAGATTCGAGATATTTTGGAGATGAGAAACCACAATGTTTGGGTTGATGAGGCTCGCACCTGTCTGTTGGGGTTAATGGCACTTTGTGTGGGTGTTTAATATCAAGCATTTTATTTTAGCGGATTAAACATCAAAACACGTTGGATAAAACTGGCTCCGTTAGCAAATATTTCCATCGCAGGATTATCGGGTTCGTCCTCGTGCTTTGTATCTAGACTCGGTTCGCTTGGGCATTATCTTGGTGGAGATGTCATGTCAGGATCTGGACACCGGAGAAGAAGACAATGTTATCGCCCAAAAAATGGGAAAAATAAGCATTGTGCCAAACAAAAAAAACTGTTACAGGAAAAAAATATTATGTTTCTTATCTGGGTAAAATGTAGCTGGATGTTGGCCACGTCACGGAAATGTCAGCGTGGAAGGTGATTGAATGTAACAGGCTGTCTCTAATAATGTATCAAAGTCAAGAACTGGAGGGTAGCTTAAGAAAAAAAGCTCATAAAAGAGAAAAAACGCAGAGAATAAGAGAAAAGAGGCAAAGAATTCCGTAAGAAACCGCAATACTTTACACATATTTAATATTTATTATTTACTAGTTACATCGTTCTCTCCTTCATTACCAAGTATTCCTCTTCCACATTACTAAGGTTCTTCTCTCTCCTCCATTGCTTACTACTGCCCTTCTCTCCTCATTATTACTTACTACTGCCCTTCTCTCCATTATTACTGACTACTGCCCTTCTCTCCTCATTATTACTGACTACTGCCCTTCTCCCCATTATTACTGACTACTGCCCTTCTCTCCTCATTATTACTGACTACTGCCCTTCTCTCCATTATTACTTACTACTGCCCTTCTCTCCATTATTAATGACTACTGCCCTTCTCTCCATTATTACTTACGACTGCCCTTCTCTCTCCCAGAGTGTCATCCTCTCTCCCTTAATATTAACTACTGTCTTTTTCTCTCCTCCATTACTATCTATTGTCTTTCTCGCTCTCTCTCTCCCTCTGTCTCCGAGTATTAACACTGCCCTTCTCTCTCCCTCATCACAATCTACCCACATTACTTAATAAACCCATTCTCTCCTCAATCATTGTATCCTCATTTTACACTCATATTATACATTTTTGCTTCCATACTATTCCCACTATTTGTTAAACAGAGGTCACGACGCCAGCCACAATCTGCCACGGCGCACGCGCTGATGGTTGAGTAAAGAAACAAGAAACAAGAATTTTTTAATAGCTGGGAAACTGGGCAACATATTCCCCAAAACAGAGCGCGGGATCGCTCTCCAAAACAAAAGCCGGCATTCAGGAAACGCAGGAAATTCCTGCAGTTTAATAGCCGATTATTAGGTGTACACCGGTGGTCTTATTGAAAAGTCTGAATTCTAGGTCTTTTCGAGGCAGGAGCACCTGGGCGAGAGGAATATTTGCTGATTATCGGCGGGTTTGATGATAGCCCAAGCTATGTGAGTAACTACCTTCTACAATATACCTAAAATACCTGATATAATATGTCACGGGGACCAGAAGAGAGACTTCAGCAGAAGACTCTCAGGATCATAAATATCGATCCATCCCTTTAAATGATACATTGTACAGCGCTATGGAATATGATGGCACTATATATAATAATCATCATTAATATTATCTTATACATCATCTTTAGTATATACTTTATGACATTGGTAACAAGAATTTGAAGTCTACAGATTGATCGGCCTGGATTATCACCTTCTGCTTCTCAGGAGATGCTTTTCTGAAAGACGTCTTTGTTTTATGTAAAATCTAGAAATCTAGTTATTTACAACAATGCCCAACTAGGGAATCCGTACCGTGATAGGAAAGAAGTTCTATCAAATTACAATTATTATTATAAAATGTGTTGGCTTTGATATCGATCACATGGTATATAGCGCCACCGTATTCTGTGGTGTTGTCTGGTGGTTAAAGAGGAGAGAGAGACAGAGAGACAGAGAGAGAGAGAGAGACAGAGAGAGAGAGAGAGAGAGAGAGAAGAAGATGAGAGAGAGAGAGAGACAGACAGACTCTCGAGGAGAGAGACAGAGAAAGGAGAAGAGAAGAGACAGCAAGAAGAAGAGAAATGAGAGAGACAGAGAGAGCAAGAGAGAGAGAGAGACAACAGACAGAGAGGAAGGAGAGAGAGAAGACGACAGAGAGAGAAGAAGAGAGAAGAGAGAGAGACAGAGAGAGACGAGAGAGAAGAGAGACAGACAGAGAGGAGAGAACAGAGAGAGGAGAGAAGACAGTAAAAGAGAGAGAAGAGAGAGACAGATGAGAGAGACGAAGACAGACAGACCAGAGAGATTAGAGAAGAGACAGGACAGAGAGAGAGAGAGAGAGATCGAGAGAGAAAGAGAGAGAGAGAAGACAGAAAAGAGGAGATGACAAGAGAGAAAGAGAGGAGACCAGACAGGAGGAGATAGAGAGAGGAGAGAACAGAAAAGAGAGAGAGAGAGAGAGAGAGAAAAGACAGACGAGGAGAGAGACAACGAGACAGAGAGAAGAGAGAGACAGACAGAAGAGAGAGACAGAGATGAGAGAGAGAGAGAGAGAACAGAAGAAGAGAGAGGAGACAGAAAGGAGAGAGAGAACAAGAGAAAGAGAGAGACCATGAGAGAAGACCTGAGAGACAGGGACGAGAGGAGACAAGAGAGAGAGAATCCAGAAAAGAGAGAAGAGACAGAGAAGAGAACATAAAGAGAGAGAGAGAGAGGACAGACAGAGAGAGAGAGACAGAAAGAGAAGAGAGAGAGAACAGACAGATGAGAGGAGAGACGTGACGAGAGAAGAGAGAGAGTGAGAGAGACGCAGAGAGAGGAGAACAGAGAGAGACACAGAACGAAGAAGAGAGAGATGAGAAGAAGAGACAGAAAGAGAGAGAGAGAGACAGGGGAAGAGAGAGAGAGACAGAGAGGAGAGAGAGAGAGAGAGACAGACAGAGAGAGAGAGACAGATAAGGAGGAGAGAGAGAGAGAGACAGGACAGAGAGAGAGAGAACAGAAAGAGAGAGAGAGAGAGAGACAGACAGAGAGAAACACCAGAGAGAGAGAGAAGAAGACAGAAAGAGAGAATACAGAGAAGAGACAACAGAGAGAGAGAGAGACAGAGAGAGAGAGACAGAGAGAGAGAGACAGAGAGAGAGAGAGACAGAGAGAGAGAGACAGACAGAGAGACAGAGAGAGAGATGTGCGATAATAAGGGTCGAGTCCTTTTCCAGAATTTGCCATGGAAGGAACGACAAGTCGCGTCTCTGCCAAAGAAAAATAATCCTTAAAGGTCAACTCAACACTTAGAAAGTTAGCGCCGTTAACAAGAGTTCCAAGGCCCTGCGTAGCTGGTATTGAGACGCAAAGAGCGGGACATCGAGTGGGGGTTAGAGCGGCAGTAGCGGAGTCAATAGCGACGCATTGCGCATGTTGCTTTGTCCTTTGCAACAATGAGTTAAAAAAAAACAGCCTAATAAAGAATTGCCTCCTGTACTATCCAGGTGCTTAAATATTAGGGTATTAGGTTTAGCTTATTGTAACCGAACGCTGAGTGCCGAGCGATATTCCACGCGGGCGATTGGTACAAAATCTGCCCCCCCCCCGCATTCCTCATACCTTTCCATTCAGGAACCCAAGTAGGGACGAGCAGCTGCCTTTAATTATTTTGGATTCAGGAAGAAATAATGCAAAAAATATGTTTGTTTTAAGACCAACCGGCCCCAAACCTTCTGCTCTACGTCGAGAAGAACTTTTGGTAAAAGTCAAACAAAGGAGAAAGAGAAGCTGGCGGGCGGCAAACAAACTTTTCTGATTCACCCCACAAACCCGTTTATTACCACAATCTGCGAAACCTTCCATTATGTCGCAAAAGGTATGTAATTTCACGTTGATAATGAGACAGAGTCCTAATCATAGAACACAAACCCAAAATGGGGGGGGGGGGCAAAATAGGCAACCGCTTATCTCCCCAGAACATCGTCACCTTCCCAGGAATTTTAATTTTGCATCATTTCTTCTTTTTGGGGGGGGGGGTATTATTTGGGAAAAATAAAGAAAATAAAGCAAAATATTTATTCTATTCCACCCAAAAAAAAAAAGATTGGTCAAAACTTCTGAACTTAAAAAAGTTTATAAATGAATTTCCACCAAAAATCCTCAATGTCAAAAGATGGAATTTTCCGATTTTCCGCAATGGATTCCCGCGTTCCGGAATCATCTAAATATCGCTGTCGGCGGCAGAGTTGCCAAGAACCGCGCAGAAAGGGTAAGTGGAGGTTATCGGAATCTCAGGAGGAACTCCCCGGAGAGATACCAGATTCTCCGCCTGACACTGAGTGCAGCATTAACAGCTCCGCAGGGAGTCGGATCCTTCTTGTCTTCTTGTGTCGGGAGAAAACTATTCTTATCGTTATAGGAGACTTAGGATACTGCTTGCGCGATAAAGACTTACAATTCATCTTTTTATTTGAGGCCCGTGGCCGCCATTGTGGAAGAAGTCACGGTGACTCGGTTTTGGGTCATTTTATAATGTTTTTTTTTAATGCAGGGTAATTTTTTTAAACCTAGCCATAAAATTATATTCTTCACGCCGGTTTATCTTAAAAGATCAACGTGATCCTCACGCCCTATACATTAAACAATGACATCATAATTAAATATTTCATTAATTGCTACATTTTAAAGGTTTTTTTATTATATTTGGGGCTTTTGTCCTTTTACATTCTATGTATTTTAATACTAAAGAGAAGATAATCATGAGATTATATAATTGAACGAATCCTGCCCTGGTCCAGAAAATGCCCCCCCCCCCCCAAATGAGAGACCTGAAGTCAAGGAGGATTGACTGATTGTTGATAATTCTCATAATTTTTGAGAAGTTAGAACGTTCCCAAAAATTACAACAAGAGAGCGGAATCTAACACTAGAGAGACTGAGATGGAACGGAAGGAAGATTTACTTTACTGAGACGGTGGTAGATAAGTGGAACGGCCTCCCAGCAGATGTGGTCGAGGGTAATACAGTGAGGGGATTAAACAATTCCGGGAGACCTTGTATCCCCAGTACTTTTTTTAAAATATATTAATTAGGGAACTTGATAATGGTTTTTTTCTACTATATCAATATTTTCTAATTAATAAGCCAACCTTTATTATTATTAAATGAGGGAAAACTTTGCCGTTTTTTTTAGAAAGTATCAAAGGATTTGCTTCCCAGAATTTTTCCTATTTTTCTAGTTGTTTGGAGTTTTTTTATAGATTTCATTGGCCACATTTTTTTCTTTCAAAAGAAATCAAAAACTGCAATAAATAATGCAGCTCGCAGTTCCCTCTAAAGCATCGCCTTTAATATTAAGGCTGACATATAACATAAATCTCGTAAAAAAGGGGGTATTTATGTATTTTAAAAGTGGCTTATTTTAAATGCAAGCTGGTGGGGGGGGGGGCTCTAATCCCTTTAACTTTGATTTTATGAACGGTAAACAGTAAATTAATTACATTCCAAAACACGCTTTTAAGTTACAAAAAAGTTAAAGTAGAAAAAAAATCTCATTTTGATCAAGATGCGGACAAAAAGGAAAAAAAACTCGTCTCGTTCTGCATACCTGAGAAATTGCATGAAATGTTTTGGCGTGTTCCGACCGAACGCAGCATTACACATTGTAAACAGATGTATGTTACCAAACCTTGGAACAATGAAAGAAAATATATAAAAAATATAGAAACTACCGGGAGATTCGCATCAGAACTCGCAAGGAAAGGGCTTTATGGTAAGAAAGGATTATCATAATGCTTTATTTTTAAAAAAACCTAAAGCGCGAGGATTTAGAAAGTATAGTTTTTATCGCCAGTGAAATGATTGCGTTCTGGGTTTTAAGCTCTTTCAGATGTCCCGAGGATGTCTGAGCAGCTCCTGGGTGGTTGCGTTGCAGGAGTTTGTGTTCATTTTATCAATGAGCCGTAAATCATTTCCAATCAGCTGATAATGTTGCTGGGGGGGGGGGAGTAAATGTTAGGGGGATGAGAAACCTGATTAGATCCTGAATTTTATGGCCCGGTGGACAGTTTGAGCTCAGAGCAACATTTAAAAGTAGCCCACATAACACCATTGCCATGATATCCTCCTGCGCTATACTGCCCCCTGGAGCATGGGAGGGGTACTTCGGGCACTCCTAAACCCCAAAGCCCAAACCCCACATGTCCAAATAGCACCAAATTAATACCTTTAAATAAAATATGTAAATAAGGATTTTGTTTTATAGCCAAGAACCCAAATTTATCCAACAAGCAGTCTTATAAACCCTTAACTTTGAAACACCCCCAGATTTAATCAGAAGTACTATATTGCGGACCCATATAACAGCGTAACCAAATTAATGCCGCTTGTTAATAATTATAATTAATTAACTATAATTAATAATAAAAAAACAAATATAACAAAGCTTTTACAACTAGGAAAGATGGACAGATAATAATATATTTTATATATATTGTATATTGTATTGTGTTTTTTGGTCCACTAGACAGGTTATTTTTTTTCTGTAGTACAGAAAATTGAGAAGAATAATGAACTGTTTGGTTTCCCAATGTCATAAATATGATTTTCAGATCAGATACTCTATCCTTTTAGTGTTAGATTCTTAAAGAATAAAATATTAAATACCATTCTTTGCATTCTCCAGGTTACACACAAATATATATATAAATTAAACATTTAAACCTGGAATAAATCCGGACAATTTTCAGATCTGGTTTGAATAAATCAGAAAATCAAATTAGCTGAAAAAAAAAAAGCAAAATGTAACTTTGTGCGAGGAAGTGCAGCAGCGCCACCTAGTGGTGAATCAGAGAACTGCGAGCGAGTGGGGTTTAATGTAACTTTTATGTAAATCCATAAGGAAAGTCACCGTAAACCCTGGATTATAGAAATATAGAAACGTTCAGCCCCATCTAGTCTGCCTGTTCTTGTGCTGTAAAGATTCAGTCTACTCATTGTATCACCCTCTACCACTTCTGCTGGGAGGCTGTTCCACATGCCAATCATCCTCTCAGTAAAATCAAACAAGCTTGTGCTGCACAATACTATGTATTTTATTATTATAGTGCATATGCTTGGTGGGGTCCTCACGGTTCAGGAGTGCCCATCCTGTCTTTTAATTGTATAAATGCACCTGAGTTGTTTGGGAAATGTTATGTTTTTGTGGCCCTCGGGGGCCGTGTTGGGAATCAGTGCCCCGGATATAATTGCAAGCGTTCTCTAAGATAAGGAGGCAGGGATGGTGAACTGGGGGAACGCGTTCCAAACACGAAAGAAATGGGAGATGTTTGAGTAAAGCTGGCTGAGTATGAAGCCGAGACGCCATTTTATTACAAGAACAAAATAAGTATATTTTACGGATAAAGCAGAAATCCGCATGATTCCTGCGCCGAGGAGGCAGACGCTATAAACTTCTGTCTCTGCAATGAAATAAGCAGTTAGCGTGTAATGATAGTCCTTCTATTTAAAGCATCCTGGGAACACGACCGTAAAACACGTTGCCCAACCTCCGCCACCGGCCGGCGGATGCGATTTCCTCCACATTATGGGAATCTTAAAAAAAAACCTCTTTTAATTATTTATTGCAATCTATTCTGGTTTCAGGAAGGAGAGCGGGAGGCAGGGGGTAGGGTCCTTATAAATTACCCCACCGTGGAACCAACAGATTGCCCTTATTTGAAGAGGACATCGACTAACATGGTGGACAATGGTGGACCATGGGTTTCTCTCCTTTCAACATCAAAATAAGAAGTCTGAGCGGATACAGCGATATTTGGGTTTCTATGTTTCTCAATGTTCTTAGGATGGAGTTAAACAAATCTAAGTATTTTCCTGTCTGTCTTCCTGCCCAAAGTTGACTATTAAGGTCCATGCTGATGTTCTGATTATCTTCTGGCCACCTAGGGCCCTAATGTCATCTTCTTAAAGCTCTGGGCTCTTGAATTGCGTCTCGGAGGTTCCTTTCGGGACATTTTTGAGGCTCTACCTTAAAAATCGGTAGTGAAAAGTTTCAATTTACATGATTTAACAGAAATGCCCAGAAATGTTAAGACTTTATAGAAACCTAACTATCTGATCTGGACGCCGGTCCAAGCAGGGTAGGTGAATTTCTTTATGATACATGAAGCTATTTACGAAAAATTTGTTTTTCTTGTTTTCGGGCTTCTGAAACAAAACCTAATTTCAATTTTCAGCGATATTTCTTTATGCAGTTCAGCTGATCGTATTACCCTTTTTTTTTTTACCATCCTTTGCTTTTTTTTGTTGTATGGAGCGATATTGAAATAAAACAGAATTCTGAAAACTCACCAAAGGCCTGAGTTCCGGGTGCGTTAAAATATAACCATTGTTTGTGATTGCAAATGCGTAACCGTGAATTCCCAGCTGAAACAGGAAAAAGAGACAGATTAGCTAAGGATGCACGCGTCCGCGCATGTTACATTAAAATACAAAAAAACACAAAGAAGGCTGGTTAAGGTTGGGATGATACACATTTCTTACACCTCTTCAATGAGCGGCCATGTTATTTAATCTTACATTTTCTTGCATTTGGCATTTAAATCTTTCTCGTGTTGCTACTTCCTGTATCATGGAGACCTGGAGGACATTAACTTCCTGTGGGGTGAGTCCAATCCTAACAGATATCACCATAGAGAGGTGACGAGACATCTATTGAGACAAACAGGAAATCACGCCAGACCTCCAGCTTTCCATGATGCAGGAAAAAGGTGCTAAAGAAGAGGTTTTATCAGAAAATCCTCCGAAAATCCTCCGAAATAAGGAAAACATTACGTTCTTATCTTAATAACTTATTTTGTTTTGTGTTCAGGTTATTGTCTGTATGTTTTCACATTAAAGGTATTACATCATAAATCAACAGGATCCGCTTCTTTCATAAACCTGGGATGAGGACCTAGGAGCCCCAGGTGGTTTACAACCTTTCCCCGCCAGACAAAGGACGACACCTGGGCTCCATTCTCATCGCATTCCATCTGCCTTCGCCTGACGTTCCACTGGAACCTTTTATTTAACATTTAGAAGAGCGATCGGGGGGCAAAGAGACTCGCCCCAGAACTGCAAACATTAGCTACCTGTAAAATGTTCAATAATAAAAGGATTTTTATAACACGATGACACAGGTGATCCGGTAAGAGTTATGGAGCTGATTTTTAAATAATGGGGACTTTTCTCTGCCTTAAAATGGCTATAATTCTGAAGCCAGAACATTAAACATCCCCAAAAATTATCCAACACCATACTTTTTCTTACAGCACCGGGGAGGGTCCAACGACCGCAACTCCAACACCTACTTTAATTGGAAAATCTTAAAAATGTTATTCCCGTTTAGTCCAAGGAATATTTTTTACGAGATTATTTCGTAATTTGGCACATAGAGAAAAAGTAAATTCCTTTGGATTTCTCTCTTTCATGCCAGGACTCACCTGTAATGGCGTCTGACAGCTCTGATTTACGCCGGGAACCCTGAGGCGCACGAGGGCTGGGAGTGGCGGGAGGAAGACAGAAATAGGTAAGCAGTGACTTTTGAAGATTTACCTTATATTTTGGAATCGCCTTTAAAAGTTCTTTCACGGGAACATCTGTGCCAACGACACCTAGCAGAACCCCCTTTGATCTCTGTTCAAAATAAGAAATGAAAAAATACAGGCTTCTTAGGACGTAAACAATCGATGCTAAAACGTTACAGCCCTCCGCTAATTATTTTCACGTTGTCATAAATCTCTTACGGCGCACAGACGACCAAATCGCTTTGTTCTGCCGACGTTTCAAAGACGCTGATGGATATGAAGGCGGATTACGTGAGCGAACCCAGCTGTCAGTGCGCCTCGGCCTCAAACGCTTTCCCGCACCACAAACGTATCGACCGCAATCTGTATCGCTACAAACAATCGGCCCGAAGCGGACGCCTCTCTCGCCTGCAATCAAACCGGCGATTTTTATTCTATTTAACGCCGCCGACTGTTTTAACTGCGAAAAATGTAAAACCGCAGCATTTGGTGGTTGTTATAACAAAAAAAAAAAACCCCAGCGTGTTATGACAACGTACTTTGATACATTTTTACCGTGATGTCTATAAAGCCCATATGTGTGAAGGGAAAGCTAACCCTTTAAATGCCAGGTCAGCGCCTTGCCTACCCACTGTCATCTAAAGGGTTAAGTTATATAATGAAGTAGCGTTAGGAAATGAGTTCTTACACATTGGTCACCTGTGTTCAAGGAAGAACATCTATTCAAATTTACCGGTAGTTAAAGCAGGTATATTATTTCACATTCATAACGAAATAAATGGTTAACATGGTGACACCAAGGACCTGGCGTAACAAAAGCCGTGAATCCCAAGACTCTGGTCTGTGAAAGATTTAGGATTGAACCCTTTCTGTACCCCCCATGGAGGTATTTTTGGGGCAGTAATTAATTAGGGGCATTGGTCACCCTCCTGACTAATTTTAGTTTATTTAACATGATTAATGGGACATAAATGTCTGTCCATGCTGTTTACTGTTATCCCCAAATAACAGGAGGACTCCCGAATCTGGCCAGGAGGTGGTCACGATTACCGGGTCGAGATACCTAAAAATACTCCAAACTTCCCAGCGCACCTAGCAACGCCTTTCAGGTCTTCAAAAAGCAAAACCCAAAAGAACAAGAAATCAGGTAAATTGCAACGTTTTCTTTTAATTGCCCAGACGGCGCATGTTATTCTGGTAATCGCCAGATGTTTTCTAAAACATTTTGATATAAAGATCAAAGACTTTCGAAAGGCTCTGAAAATCTGCCAACATCGTAAATTATCACCAATCTGCGTCTCCACGATGTTGGCAAATACATTTCTGCCCTAATATTACAAAACACTAAATGAAGCGGATGACTGCAACATAGAGATTTTTTTGCACGGAATAAAATATTTATGGTAAATTAAAATTTACGGGAAACATATTTTACAGACGCTACATTTTGTACCAGGAATCGTCAGGGTATTTGTAACGACATTTTCCTAATGGAATCGGGAAAACATGGACTTCATTATAAAAAATCCAAGTTAGATACATTTTAAAACTTAACTTAGCGTTTACTGCCCAGGGGCAGGGTGGCTTGGGGGCCTTGCACTGGGAGGCACGGAGGCAGAGGGGTCACTTAAGGTGAGGTTACGTGACCCTGTATGTAAGCAGCCAGAGAGAAAGCTGCCAATGAAGTAAGAGGAGTACAAAAGGTAGGAAGGTAGTGAGTGAGAGGGTAAGATATTCAATATGTGTGTATGTGTGTTAGAATGAGAATCTATGTAAGTGAATGTGAGAAAGAATGTGTATGTGTAAGCATTTGTGTGTGTGAGAGCATGAATGTGTAAGTATTTGTGTGTTAGCATGAACGTGTATGTGGGAGTGTGTGTGTGGTAGCATGAATGTGTGTTTATGTGTTAACATGGATTTGTATGCGTAAGTGTTTGGGGGTGAGCACAAATGTGTATATGTAAGTGGCGTGAGAGGGAATGTGTGCTAGCATGAGTGTGTATTTATGTGTACCAGTGTATATGTTGGAAGGGGGCATGGGCCAATGGGGCCACTTGGCTTTACACCCCACCCCCCCAGGCAAGAAGGTGCCAGCCCTCCCCTGTTAGTGCCTATGCCTCAAGATCATATTATTCTCCCTTAAATCTTTGACATGGGCCTGATTTATTGATTGGTTATTCCAGCCAACTAGTTTCATGAAGACAACAGTGGGGGATACTCAAGCATCACATGATCTCTCGGGTATTTGGGGGATCTGGAAGAAATATATTTTCAAAGTGATCAAAAACAGGAAACGTTATGCACAGGAAAATATAATTAACGGCAGCAAACGTCATGATTGAAATATATTTGTGAGGTTCGTGGTTACTTACAGTTTCATTATGTTTACTGAATACCGGCATCGCAACCGTCGTCATCAAAACTAAGCCCTGATCATCCGCCAGCTGAACACAAACAAAAGACAAAAGCGACTTTCAAACAATTAAAGAAATTAACAGGAGATTCCACAATGTAACAGAGAGTCGGGATGGAGGCGGCCGGTGGGAGGAATTCATGAGGTTTTGGTGCAATTAAGACAAAAAGGATAGAAATCATCCATAAAACATATAACGGAACTTCACACTCCACACGACAGATGATTCTGATCTAAGTCAGTAATGGTTTTAAAGCCGCCATATGGCAACTGGTTATTTTTTTTAATATTATGTGTTTATTATGACTTCATTTGTGGAAGATATAGTTCTGAATTACTAAAATAATACGTTTTAAATGACGGTGGGATCACTGATTATCAGTTCCAGCGTCACAATCATGCATTCCTAATTTGAGGTTATAATTATATTAGTGCCCCAATCATTAATGAATATCACGCAGGTCCGTGGTATCCACGGTAACTAAAATAACGGAAAACGCAAGATCAGATTCATGAGCTTTGGGTCATATCGAAAAATGAAGACGATAGTTTGGGGGATTTCCATAAGAAAGTGGGGTCTTCAGGTGTCGCTCCGGCTGCCTCATCATTTTTTTTAATGGGAAGACCATAAATATCCGGGGAATGTAAAAGCCGAAGCTTTCCGGTGGGGAATGGCTTCCCAAATCACGTTACGAGTTCAGATTACGAGGGACTCAAAGTCCAAAAGATCTAAAGTTTTGTCTTTTTTTAACAATTTTTTTATATTTCTTATTTTTTAGTTTTCAATAATATTAATAAAAATATCAGAAATATCAGTAATAGAAAAAGCAAACAATTTTATTTATTAATAGAACAAAGCACTAACACAGTAGGGTGACGCACATTTAACATAAAAACGATGTTTAGATAATAGACATAAAACATTTTACAAGAACGGTTAATACTTTGCGGGTAATCTGCTTATTTTCGTATTTTCACATCTATTTGTCGTGATAAAATATTATGTTATTTCTTTTCCCTAAATAGTGAAACAATTGAAGTTATGGCCAATTATATTCACGAATTTATTTGCTACCTGGCCTGAATTCAATGATATGGACAATAAGACAGAACCAGGCGACACAGATTACATTTTTAAAAAGAAAAACACTAAATTCACATTTAAAAAAAAAAAAAAATTCTGGTTCCAATCAGATTTTTATGAACAATTTAACGTTCTTACAAATGCCGATGAATGGGGATATCACAGGGGTCTCCGCGCTCTTCTCTCATAGGTTGTCTGCTCTAACAGGCAGCCAATGAGAAAGCAGGGGTGGTACTCCGAGTTCCGGACTTTATTTCTCTTCGACCAATATATTTTTCTTTTAAGGACAATGGGGCGAGGACAATGTATCCGGAACATTCGCCCCTTATGGAGATGCGACGTCCAGAATGCAATGCTTCACACGTAACATTATGAACGATGTAACAAACAGGCACACGGTAACGATGTGTGATGGGAAACGTGTTTCTGTTCTGAGGACAATACCATGTGATTCATCTTTACAATGGTGAACAATTCTTATGTTCTTGATTCCTATAACTAAATCCGCCATCTTCCTCTATCGTGTATTCAATAACCTTTTAGCTTCAATGTCACTTTAATTCCCATCTGTGATTTGATTATTTGTAATACGATTTACATTTAAACATATAACAGATGTTGGTTCTGATCATTAATAACAGACTTCGTTGATAATAGGAAGGGGATATCGTTATAAATACCGGCTTCAACATTAAAGTCTGAACAACCGATTGTCCCCTAAACTCGCTATTTTAGGGTTGGAAAAAAAACAATAGAAATGTCCTTCTTTGGTTAGAAAAATAGATATCATTATGATATTTCTGGTCCCCAGTGACAGAAAACTCAGCTCTTTGGAGTTCTACCCATTGGATGACATAGGGGTGCGAAACGCGTCGGCTTGGAATATTTTGCACACCTCTTTGGCACTCAAGGGGGCAAACGCGTAGAATGAAGCAAAAGCATGATGTAAGGGTTCAAAAACTGCTAAAACATGGCTGCAGTGAGAAAAAAACGAGGACATAAAACATTACTTACACAAGGTATAGGGTAACAAAGGAAAAGAAAAACAAAGACGCTATCAGGACAGTAATGGACACAAACAACAGCCGACATTTGTCTTTTACATTGTAATGGAGACAAGATCCCTTCCGTTAGTAAATGTATGGAGTTAAAGCATGTAGGGCGATTTGTGGATTCGATAATCTAGAGACCGAGGCTCAGTACGCTGTTCCCTTACGGGAGGGTCCGTGGTTACGTTGGGATGACTCCTTGCTGATTGAAAGTCCGTGCGCTTTACAGCTCGGTATCATATCGGTTAATTATATTTTTCCTACATTTTATTCCAAATCGTTTCTTGACCTGATCTGATTTCCAGCTCCTTCGAGTGCGGACTCCGAACTGACATTGTGGTGGCAACGGGAACTTTTATACCATGCGTGGGGCCCATAGACCGCCCCCTATGCCTGTAAAATGCCCCATATTCATCTAACACACACCTGACTTCTACCATGTCAACTGAGGTTTGCCACGGGACCGGCTCCAGATACAGCTCTGTTCACAAGCGTATTAAAGGGGCAGAATTGTTACGTGAGATGTGAATGTTCCGGAATATTGTCTCCTTTATTTCTGTGTTTTAGACACCAACAAACAGAGAAGACGAGACAAGCGATGGGTCCAGCTAAAGCCAAGGAATTCTGCTCTTTCATAAACTGGAGATTATTCTGGCCTTTTAAGAAGTCATTATTTCTGAAATAGGAAAGCTAATAGTAAGCTCTTCAGGCCAGGAAAAGATTGACCTGACTGCTATTGCCAGCGTTTTCTTTGTCATAACCATCAAAGCAGGGCGTTCCGACATCAAAACTGCTTGAAATGTTGACAGAAAAGAAAACACTTTTGAAGAAAATATAAAAATTCCACTCTTATCGCTACAAGCCTGGGCACCAAGTGACGCGTCGTCCTCCCCGTTAATACCCATTTAACGACGTCCATCAAGTTGAGGCCATTTTTACAAGGTTATCTCTGATTGTCTAAAGTTACTGTGCCTGCGGAGACTGTAAAAGCCGCGTCCTCGGCCCCTGATCAACGTTCCTTACCTTAATTTGGTAAAATGACACCGAATTGCCCCCCCACGCGTTTCACTTAACCCCGCGTGGAATGGTACGTAGTGACTCAATGCGTTGGTTGAATGCGCCATGCAGTCCCTAGAAGACTCTCTGAGCACACATGTGTTCTATCGTATGATCCACCTCTCAAACATATGCGACACACGTGAAACAGCAGGGGTGACGATGTTCGGGGGGGGGACACGTAATGCCAAAGGACGTTACAATCCACTCCGTGATGATACAGACATGTATGACGCGGGACACATGAAGTGACGGGAATGACTCATATGGAAGCATATTGCTACATTTCATAGACATGTCGTGGTAACTGTAGCAATCGTTCCAAGGGTGATGTTTCCAAGACATGAGTCTGAAAGTGTTTTACTTACACGAAGCAATAAAACAATTCCTTGTACAGTGGATACTGGGTTAATTATCACTAAACAGTGCCCTAAACCCTAAACGTATTACACGCAGGGGAAAACCGTTTTTCCGAGACCCTGGGGTCAACGAGAAGCCATTGAGGGCCAGAAGCACTGTTCAGCGAGCCTTGCAATGAAATGTTTTATCCTATATATAGTTAATTAATAGGGTTTACTACTAATTACGGTTATCCAATTCCACTCGATTAGTGTTGAGGTTAACGGACTATGTAAAATAAAGCTGAATCAATATTACTCTTAATGTGGGGAATTACCCTAATTACCACTGTACCAGGTGGAACATTATAGACATGCAAAAAAAAAAAAAAAAAAATATTTAGTCAATGAGTTAACAGAATTATTATTATTTTTTTACCTTTTGAGCCTGAGGGAGCTGAAAAAACAAACAAAACAGAATTCATTTAGTGTATCTTATTTTATTTTTAATATCACCCTAACGTTTAAGATACTTTTTTAGGAGCCATGTTGTTAGGATTAATGTGTTTTGGGGTTTTGGGTTTTTTTGCGTTTTGTGAGTGAAAAAAGGGATATCGTGTTTTGCACTAAATGAAAGAAAAAAATTAATCTAGCAAATACGCAATAATAATTAAAAAAAATGATTATAAAAATAAAGCTTTTCCAGTTAAAAGTAAGGAAGCATGAAATGTAAGATGATCGTTTCATCCCCTGTTGTTTATATTTAAAATTCTGGGGCAGATCGCCTGGAAAATTAAGTTTTACTTTTTTTTTTTAATAAAAAATGGCTGCGTCGTGTTAGTTCTGCACCCCACCCACGTGTGACCCCCGGCTGCTGTCTTTATGAACAAGTATAGGTTATGGCGCTGTTTCTAAAGAGTTAAAAATGGCTACATGTTTTCTTTTTTTTAATTACAGGGTTAAAACAAATCTGTGAGATCAGTGTTATTTCTGGAAGCTTCCCCAAAGAGCTTACAATCATTTCGTAACGGATCAGAAGACTTTTCCATGTCCTTCCCACCTTCTATTTCCCATTCGGCTATGCCGGCTATCTATTTGTGTGTCCGTTGGACAAACATCCTGAAAATGTCTATTCCTAGACCATTACACACACGTTGTATAGTATATTGTTATATAGTTATTGTTATATAGTTATTGTTATATAGTTATTGTTATATAGTTATTGTTATAGTATAAGGAGGTCACACATAAAATGATTGTGGCTTCAAAGCGACGGCCAGACTTTTCACACAAGGTATCTTCTTACATGCGTTAGTTTTTTTTGTTCTATGATGTCACTCAAAAAGTCTAAATTGTGGGATATCTGTATTTTATATCTCCATAACGACAGTTGCTGATACAATGTAACAGCGGAGTCCCAGCGTAAGGCTTCCTGCGGCGTTATAGAACGTACGACTGTTCCATAAATATGAGTGTGAGTGATGAAGCTTGTAGAAGCGAAGGAGACATTGCCCGGGGCGCTTTTAAGAATGCATGAGGGAAGAGTCGTTTAGGTTCCTGTGTCTCCCGCTGTAACACAGAGGAATTGTAACATTTCATAGCGTCCTACTCTGGGAGACAGACCTTAAAGATCTGTCAAAAGTATTTTTTTTGAGAAATTCCAGGTTTAGGCCCTGTTCACTCGCATTCAACGGCCTGATCTTATTGGAAAAGCATTAGGAGCTGACAATTATACTTTCGGAAACTTTCACCACTTTTTTTGACATTTATTTAGCAGCCGCGATGACGACGGTGTCCGTGGAATGACATGCGGTGTCCTGCTGGTGTGAAATGGAACGGAAGCCTTGAGTGACACGGAAAACATTTTCACCGCTTACTACACTGACTTATCTCGTTGGGTTTGGTAAATAAATGCCACACGTTAAAATATAATGTTTATAAACCTCATCATATAAAAGAAAATAGTTACCTTCTATGAAGTCCCCACCATACCCATCGGCTTACTTTTTATTATCTAATTATTAGATATCTTTTGGATTATCTATGATCCCAACTAATTTGACTTCTACCATTTAGCCTACAGGTTTCCACCAAAGTCCAAAGGGCTTGGGAAACACTAGAGGCGGCTTTTTGGGCTTCTTAATCGTCACAATGGATGATCAGACTCAGTATGGTGGATTTTCCCAGCATTGGATTTAAAAGCTCCACAAGTGATGGTTTTCAGTCTTCTCCTGTCGGTCCGGGCAGCTCAGTCAGAGAAAGATTCTCAGAAGATCCTAGAACCCAATGTGGATCAGAACCAAAGCTGAAAACATCTTTGGGATCAAATGTTGAAGGGACATCAACTTTGGGCAGCAACAACATAGAACTTGCCCTCTGTCAAAGTGCCACCTTCATGAAATGGTCATGGCCCATCTCATCCGTGTCATACCTCCAACCCCGAGAAAATCTTAGTCCTTATTCTACGTGTTCTTAAATCCTAAACCGGCTTTCTCCTGTGAACCTGGCCTGCTTCCAAGATCAACGTAACCATTAATCATAAGATCTCTTCTGAGGATTTCTTTTGCCTCCTCGATCCAACTACCCAGAAGCTGACCCCAAAATGTTGGGTTGGAGCAAAACAGTTACTTAATAAACTCATGATTTCAACAACAAAAAAAACCTTTTTGACAAAAAAAATGTGATGTTTGAAGCCCAAACAAATTGGGTCCTAAAGGGACTGGGTAGACATTGGAGTACGGGTGGCACCGCACCAGCAAAAGTTGGCTCTGGAAGTCTCTTTGAAGTTAATTATAAGATAATTTTATTCTATAACAAGGTTGAGGCTCAAATTACCGCTATTTATTTTCTTCCTACCTTTGAAGATCTGGGAACTGCTGCACAAACACATCTTTAGCTTTCAACTTTGCATCTCTAAACGATTCAGCCCAAAAAGAATAATAATAATTCACTAATAAGTAACAGTATTATTAATACCCCTTCATGTACAAGCATGGGGGGTTCTACCAGCCTTAGTTCTTGAGCGTGCAAAAGATGTTTGCGGAATACAGAGAAGATAATGATTATTCCGAGGGGCCGATCCAAGCGCCCCACCTTAGGTTGGTGACTTTAACAAGACCTGTCGCCAATGATTAAAGGGAACTTAAGTCAAAGCTGGAACATCTGAACAAAAAAGGACAATAGAGTATAATCTCATGAATGGTTGGGTGGTGATCAGTAACCCTTATCATAAATCAGAGAATAATCCTCACTCATAGGAATCTCAAATTCCCAAAC
>VKOC01021980.1:0-10974 GCA_009364415.1 Spea multiplicata | reverse complement strand
CATCACTACGCACCGCAATTGATGCCTCCGTCTTGGTAAGTACCCGGCGTATAAGACGACCCCCCACTTTTAAGAAGATTTTTTGGGGTTAAAAAGTTGTCTTATACGCCGGAATATACGGTATATCTTGTGGCTCGACACAATAACTGTAGCATCTATTTTGATACTTTGAAACCGAGGCTGCGTGCAACCAAAGCTGCAGAAGTAAGGAGTACTCCTGATGGAAGGGCAGGTGGGGGTCTGTATGTGAGCATGGATGTCTATGTGGGTGAGAAAAGTATAATTAAAATAAAATGTATTGGCATCTCGGAGTTTAATTGCAAGCTTTCAAGACCAAGTTGTAAGGTCTCTTCCTCAGGCCCTAAGGAAGCTGAAACACAATTTCCTAAATACATATAATATACTTTCATTTTAACAGCCTTCCCAGCTCAAACAATGGATCAATGGATAGTGAGGTGCACCATTCACAGACAGGGGAGATACAGCAAATTGTATCTCAAAAAAAGAGATGTGAGACCTGTTAACCCCTTCAATCCCAGGGGTTTTTGGTACCTCAAAGCCCGGAGCAATTTTGCAATTTTTGCGCTATGTTGGTTCAGCGATGATTCTCTTTTCCTGTGAATAGTGTACCCATATAAACTATATACTGTTTTTTCAAGGAGAGATAGAGCTTTCTTTTGATACCATAGTTGGATGATTAGCTGAAAATTTAGAATTAGAAATTTAGTAAAAACTAGCAAAAATTAGAAAAAAACATCTAAGTTTTTTTACATTTTCCCTCTGAATCCTCACAAAATTAGGTAAAGAGACAGAAAATTCCATCCAGATTTATCAATTTAGGTGTCCTGATTTCAGAAATACCTAATTTATATAGATTTTCCATATTTTCCCAGCACATATAGGCAACATACTATAAGGTGTACATTACTTTATACAAAGCCGTTAAATTTTTACATTAGGTATGATGGGACTGCAACTCTAATTTTAAACAAATAAAACAAAAACACCCACAAAGGTATATATTTCTGTAAAGCAGACAATCCAGGCTATCCTATCAGGGGTATTAGGGCACTCTACATGCAGGTATTTGGCCACCAATCACTGTCAAAGGTGGCCACAGAAATTAGTTCCTGCACTTTTTTCACCAACGCGTCTTAGTATTTTGTAGTATTCTACAGGATTTTATGTACAGGGTATGTGTTACGGCAGAAATCTATCCTAAATTGTTCAGCCGCCTCTCCTGATTACGGAAATACCCCACATGCCTAGTTTTGTTGTGGGTTTCTGGACATTACAGAGCACAAACGGGACCATGCGCGTTGTAGATTCCAAACGTGAAATTATCACATTTTGCTTTAGTAGACCTATGTTTCATTTGGGGCTGCTTAGCACCCCCCTAATTATAAATACCCCCATAAAAGTATATATTTCTGTAAAGCAGACAACCCAGAGTATCTCATCAAGAGCATTTGGACAATTTCCATGCAACCATTTGGCCGCCAATCACTGCCAAACTCAGCCGTTGCTCTAATTTCGTGCACTTTTTTCACCAACACTTCTGTGTTGCTGAGGATTTTTGGCACAGGGTATGTGTTACGGCAGAGAAATGCAGCCTAAAGTGTACAGCCGCCTCTCCTGATTACGGAAATACCCCACATGCCTAGTTTTTTTGTGGTTTTCTGGACATTACAGGGCATAAGTTGTAACGTGCCGGCAAACTGGATCACAGTGTGTGCGCTAAGCAAATGCTATCTATGAAGCAGCTTAGCAGTCCCACGGGAGAACATGTTCCCATAAGAGTACACATTTTTGGAAAGCGGTCTACCAGAGTATTTCACCAGTAGCATTTGGACCATTTTCATGCAACCATTTGGCCGCCAATCACTGCCAAACTCAGCCGTTGCTCTAATTTTGTGCACTTTTTCCACCAACACTTCTGTGTTGCTGAGGATTTTTGGCACAGGGTATGTGTAACGGCAGAGAAATGCAGCCTAAAGTGTACAGCCGCCTCTCCTGATTACGGAAATACCCCACATAGTTTTTTGTGGTTTTCTGGACATTACAGGGCACCCACCAACTAAACCCAAATTATTATTTTTTTATATTTTTTTTTAAGTTTTTTTTTTAGGTTTTTTTTTGAAGATTGTGGGGAGTAAAGGGTTAATTAAGGGTTAGGGTTATGTACCGATTTTTTTTTTCTGCAGCTCTGCTCTGCACGATACTCTGTCTCTCTCTCTCAGATGGAGGAGAGAGGCAGAGCCTCTGCAGTAACGGTCACACGATCGCTGTGATTACTCATCGCAGCGATCGTGTGACCTTACTGCCGGATGTGTGGCCCTGGGGGACTGCCCCGGGTGATCGGGCATAGATCTGTAACAGTTACCGGCACGAATGCTCCCTCATCGGAGCTATCGGGTATCCCAGCAGGGTCTAGACAGACCCTGCAGGGGATACCCTGTCCTCCTGTGAACTTCCGGGTGACGTTACCCGGAAGGGAAAGCCCGATCGCGCGATCGGGCATTTCCAACTATAACAGTTTACCGGCATTCATGCCGGAAACTGTTACAGCTCCCTCACTGGAGGGATCGGGTAGCCCAGCAGGGTCTAGATAGTAGTGACGTGACCCGGAAGGGAAGGCGCGATCACGCTGCTGGGCTACCCGATCCTCCCGTGCGCTTCCAGGTGACGTCAGTAGCGACGTCACCTGGCAGGGAAAGCTCGATCGCGCGATCGAGCATTTTTCTCTGTAACAGCTTTCCGGCTTCGCGCCGGAAGCTGTTACGGGAGATCGGGCAGCAGAAAGCCAGCGACGCTGGCTTCTGCTGCCAGGGGGGAGTCCAGGCTGTCAAACGACAGCCTGGTCTCCCGTGCAGCGGCAGGGATGTGTCCCTGACACTGCACGAAGGGCTGCACGTACCGGGACGTCCACAGGGGTTTCTTTGTGGGCGTTTTTTGGACGTCCCGGTACATCTATAGGGGATTGAAGGGGTTAACACATACGCAGCACAGATAAAGTACTAATACCAGGCTCATACTTGCATCACAAAATCATTTGCTGTTTTATATGAAAATCATCCAATGTGCTGTATCTCATTATGTGCGTGAAATGCCTAAAAGCAATCTATGTGGGAGAAACAGGCCAAGCATTACACAAACTGTTTAATTCCCATAGACATACTATCAACTAGAATAAAAAAGAAACACCTGCTGGAGAGCACACAGGATGTGAAGCTCTTAGTACTGATGGGATTGTTCCACACCCAGAGGGAAAGAGATATATAGAACTGATATGCCAGTTTAATCCCTATTTACTGGCCTCAATTGAGATAGCAAATGTGACTTCAGATGTTCAACAATCCTGTCCTTTAACATAGTTTACATTAATTTCCCCACTACAGATGTAAGGCTTACTGGCCTGTAGTTGCCAGACTCCTCCCTACTGCCCTTTTTATGAATGGGCACAACATTAACTAATTTCCAATCCCCTGGGACAACTCCTGTTACCAGTGATTCATTAAATAAATCAGCTAACAGCTAGTGCACCACCAAGCTCTTTTAATAACTTAGGGTGTATCCCATTAGGCCCCATCGATTTATTTGTCTTTACCTTAGACAACTGAAGTAGAAAATCCGCCTCGATGAACTCACATATATCAAATGACTCAGTCTTTTTTCCTAACTGAGGTCCCTTTCCCTCATTTTCATTTATAAAAACTGAACTGAAATATTCATTGAGGCAGTCAGCTAGACCTTTATCCTCTTCTACATACCTCCCTTCTTTTGTTTTTAATCTAACTAATCCTTGTTTTACTTCCCTTTTCTCATTTATATATCTAATTTATTTATATAATCTCCTGACAGGGCAATTCTCTCTTCTGCGTGTGATTTGGCAGCTCTTATAACTTGCTTTGCTTCTTTCTGCCTAATCTTATAGATCTGTCTATCTTCCTCACTTTCGGTATTTTTGTATTTACTAAAGGCTGACTTCTTGTCTTTTACGATTTTGGCCACTTCTGCAGATTACCACAGTGGTTTCTTTAATTTTTTACTCTAAATGACCAGCCTAATACAATTTTCTGTTATCTTCAATAATACAACTTTTAAATAATCTGATTTCTCCTGGACTCTATTTAAATTGCCCCAGTCTGATAATGACTCCTCTACACATATTCTCATTTTAGAAAAGTCATCTTTTCTAAAATCTAAAACTTTTGTTTTTGTGTGGTGTGACTCAGAAATATCTGTTAACAAATCTCCATTTGTGAACAATATGGATTGTGCACCCACTATGCAGCTAGCGTAGCACAGCACAAAGGGTATAGGAAGAGAGAACGCAAACAGTATTCTACGGTCGAGGCAGGCAGCACAGGAGCAAAGTCGGTACACAAGCCAAGGTCAGGGCAGGCAGCACAGGATCAGAGACAGTAAACAAAGCCAAGGTCGGGGCAGGCAGCACAGAATCGAAGTCAGGAAACAAATCAATCAGGAACGAACAAATGAGCTATAACCCAGAGATACACGCAAGTGCACTCAGCTCCCTCCAATGTGCCTGTAGGTTAGTTATCCGTTCCTCTACTGCTGGTAAACCGCCACCACGGGACGAGGAAGGAGGTGGTAGGACTAAAAGGGAGAACACTGCAGGGCGTAAAAGGGAGAACACTGCAGGGCGGTGTGCAAAGAATTGTTATAGGTCATCTCAGCCAAGGGCACGAGGGAAAACATAGGCAGATATTGCTTTAGGATTTGATTGGTGTGCTCCGTTTGCCCGTTGGATTGTGGATGGTAGGCAGATGTTAGGTGCATTCAAATGCCCAGTTTGAGGCAGAGGGCTTGCCAGTAACGGGAAATGAATTGTGGTCCTCTGTCTGATACCACGTGAAGGGGAAGGCCATGTAACTGGGCCACCTCTCGTATGAAAACATCTGCCAGCTGTGATGCTGTGGGAAGTCAGGGTAGAGCAATAAAAAGAGCTTGTTTAGAAAACCTGTCCACTACTACGAGTATGGTGGTGTGTCCTTGAGAGACAGGGAGGTCAACAATAAAGTCCATTGAAATATGAGTCCAAGGTTTTTTTAGGCACAGGGAGAGGCATTAACAGACCGTGAAGACGGGTGTGTGAAGACTTGTGCCGAGCGCACTGGGGACAGGCAGCTATGAATGTGTTGATGTTACAAGACAAGGATGGCCACTAGAATGTTTTTCGTATGAGGAAGTCCATTTTGCAAAGGCCTGGGTGACCAGCGAGAGAAGAAGTATGTCCCCAACGCAGGACAACTGTTCGAAAGCGATGTGGCATGAATAGACGACCCGCAGGAGGTCTTTGAGACGCGGTGATGTGTGACTGTTGCATGCGTATCTTAGATATCATGGCAGAGGACAGGAACAAAATGATAAGCGTTTGTTGTACGATGGGTTCTTCCTGCTGAGTGTGGTGGTGACAGTCGAACTGTTGAGAGAGGGCATCCGCTTTCATGTTTTGTGAACCGGGTCGGTAGCTCATCACGTAGTTGAATCATGTGAAGAACAGTGCCCGTATCGCTTGTCCTGGGTTCATCCGTCGTGCTCCTTCTATATACTGCAAGTTTTTATGGTCAGTCATGACTAGGATGGGTTGTTTGGTTCCATCGAGGAGGTGACGCCACTCATCGAAGGCGAGTTAGACCGCAAGTAGTTCCTTGTTACCAACGTCATAATTATGTTCAGCAGATGTAAAACTTTTCGAGAAGAAGGCGCAAGGGAGGCATTTGGAAGTGGTCGGATTGCATTGTGAAAGGACAGCACCCGCACTGTTCTCTGACGTGTCTACTTCCATAATGTACTGAAGGGCAGGATCCGGGCGTTGCAGAATTGGAGCAGAGACGAAAGCCTGTTTGAGCCGGTGAAATGCCTTGATGGCCTCGTTTGACCAGACCTTGGGGTTAGCCCCCTTTTTGTAAAAGCTTTAATGGGAGCTGCGATACTGGCATAGTTCCGGATCAATCGGCGGTAGTAGTTTGCGAAACCCAGGAACCGTTGGACGGCTTTCGCGGTTTGAGGGATTGACCAGGCGGTGATAGCTGTCAGTTTAGTAGGATCCATCTCCAATCCCTTGGCAGAGATGATATACCCCAGGAATGGAAGGCTGCTTTTCTCAAATTCGCATTTTTCCGCTTTGGCATATAAGCCGTGTTCGTGTAGTCTCTGTAGTGCGGAGCGGAGATGCGTACGATGGGTTTCACGGTTGAGTGAAAACAAAAGGATGTCATAGGGGTATACGATTACGAGTGAGTAACATATCTCGGAAGACGCCATTGACAAAAGCCTGAAACACAGCTGGCGCATTGCAGAGTCCAAAGGACATAACTCTATACTCGTAGTGGCCGAACCGCGTATTGAAAGCGGTTTTCCACTCGTTGTTCTTTTTAATGCGAATCAGGTTATAGGCTCCTCTCAAGTCCAAATTTGTGAATATCGTGGCACCTTTAGCGGTCATAGATCCCTGTGATCAAAGGAAGGGGGTATCTGTTTTTGACGGTGATATGATTGAGGCCTCGGCAGTCGATTCAAGGTCAAAGCGACCCTTCCTTTTTGGAAACAAAGAAGAAACCGGCACCTGCTGGCGATGAGGAGGGCCATATGAACCCCTTTTCCAGGCTCTCTTTTATTTACTGTTCCAGTGCTTCATTCTCAGGTTCTGATAACGGGTAGGTGCGCCCTCGTGGAGGCGTGGTACCAGGCAACAGCTCAATGGCACAGTCATAAGGCCTGTGAGGAGGTAGTCCAGGTACTCCCAATACTGTTTGGGTACGAGGAGCTTGGGGTCTGTTGGCTTGATTTCCAGGACAAGGTTTACTTGCCAACAAGGAATGGAGCAAAGACGGGGACATTGGTGACTCCAAGCCAGAATCTTTCCTCTTTTCCAATCAATATGTGGGTTGTGGAAATGAAGCCAGGTGTAGCCCAATATGAGAGGTGCATGCGGGGACTGAATGATCTCGAACAGAATAGACTCTTTGTGGGTAGCTCTGATGTACATGGTGAGAGGTGAGGTCTCGAGTGACTACGCCAGGACCCAACAGGTTGCCGTCAACAGTGGTAACGACCGAAGGTGTCTTTTTAGTGCCCATTGTTCATCGAGGAACACGCCAGCTGCACCAGAGTCTATGAAAGCTTGGGTGACCACTGTTTGGTGCGATACAGAGAGCAACATGCGGTTTGGAGGAGTAGAGATCCTTAGGGTGCTTAGTCGTGCTTAGGGGTCCTCCTCCTGTGCTCCCTAAGCTCTCTCGTTTCCCGGACGTATGGGACAGGAGCGCAATAGGTGGCCAGCTTGTCCACAGTATAAACAAAGGCCAAGGTTTCCATTTTTTGCGCCAGCGACTGCAGCTGGGAGGAATGGGACGTCAGCAGTTGGTCTTGCAGCTCTTGGTGGGAGAGAGCGCTTGCTATGTCCGCGGGGTCCATGTCTAGCCCATTCAATGTGTTATGCGGGACCAAGGACAACACGGATGATGCACCCATTATGCAGAGACGGTAGCGTAGCACAGCACAATGGGTATAGGCAGAAAGAACGCAACCAGGATATTCCACGGTCGAGGCCCGCGAACGAGTCGCGGCAGCTCGCTCATAACACTGCGAGTGCCGCCGTGACAGCGGCTTGCTCATAGTTACAGGCATGTCGTGGGCATGCCATGGCGGCTCGCATGTCGTCATGCATCCACTGTGAGCGTGCCGTGTCAACGTGAACCTCCCTCTGTGTACGTGCCGCGCGCACAGTACACAGAGAGGATGTGTGCGCGGCACGTCCTCTCTGTCTACATGCTGCGCGCACGTTACACTCAGAGGACGGGTGCGCGTCACCCACCAATGGCAGACCGCGGCGGACACAGTAGGTATCACAACTAAATCCAATATGGCCTCCTTACAAGTTGGCTCCTCAACTACTTGTTTTAAAGATAATCCCAGTAGGGAGTTCAGAATATCAGCTACTTTGGTTTTCCAGTTCACATCAGGGAGATTAAACTCACCCATGATTATAACATCCCCCTTCACTGTCATTTTAGGTATTTCCTCCACTAGTAGATTATCTAGTTCTTCTATTTGTCCTGGGTGTCTATAAATCACACCTACTTTACACCAAATTGTAATGTTACCCTAACCGACTCTATGTTCTCCTCACCAACTCGTGTGAATTTAAATTGTATGTTATGTTTCACATATAGGGCCACCCCTCCCACTTTCTTGCCCTTTCTGTCTTTTCTATATAAAGAGTAACCCGAGAGACATCTGAGAAATCGCTGAGAAACAGCCTCTCACATTGCCGATTCGGTAAAGCTTTTCCTGACACGCATATATTGTGTCTGCTTTCGTAAGCACAACCACTTTACATTTGCCGATATTGAAGAGCCCGATATATTTTTATCTATTTGGGTTTATTTATTCCTTCTAGCTACAAATTGCGCTATGCGGTTCTTTTTGTTTTTTATGTACATGATTTATACCCTACTTGGAGGAAGAAACATGGAGATATTTCCAATTTAATTATTACAGCTCACCAGACTGTCACTTGTGTTTTTTGTTGTCTATTTAAATTTTGGATTGTTTTAAGGGAGACTGCCCTGAGTATTTGGTTTGAAGCTTGTTTCTTTACAGTGCTTTATTTTCACCTTCAGTTCTTTTGCTTTTTGTCCCCAAACAGCCTAGCATGAGTCAACATTGTCCCCAAACAGGCGAGCAAACGCCATCTTTGTCCCAACACACTACCTGTGCCAACTTTGTCCCATAAACACCCTGCCTGTGCCATCTTGGTCCCCAATGCTTAAACACTCTGCTCATCTTTGCCTTTTTGACAAATCAATTATACACTTTTGCAGTCACTCGCTAATTCACTTTCATCTACCCCCTCTCCCTCCCTTCTCACTATCTACCCTCTCTCATTCCCTTCAACTACCCCTTCTCACTCCCTTCTGCCCTATCTACCCCTTATCACTCCCTCCTGCCCTATCTACCCCTTATTACTGCCTTCTGCCCTATCTACTACCTTCTCCCCATCTACCCCCTCCTCACTATTTACCCTCTCTCCCCCCTTTGAAGTTCACTTACCTTGTAGAGGTCCTGCGGTCCTTTGTCTCCCTGCTCTGCCACTGTGTGTGCTGCTTTACTGCTGAGCGACAGAACATGACTGGAGTATATTTGTTGATGAGGGAGGATAGGTAGAGGGGAGCGGTGCATATGTGATGCATCCATTAAACACATGCTGAATATTATTTGTGTTGATGTCAGTGGATGGCTAGTGAGAGCAGTTTACTCAGAGAAGATATGAGGTCCAGCAAATGAATAAACTATTTTTAACTGTCAATGCTTCAAGCATTCAGGCTGATTCATTCACTTTATAGCAAGTTACAAATAAGTTACATGAAATGAATTGCAGTAACTTTACTTTATGCAGCAGGAAAAAGTTTGGTTGGCTTTTCTTAATCAAGTAGAGCGGCATAACTGTTTATTGAAGAAACACCATAGACTTTCCCTATCATTCATTGTAACTAAATACAATATAATTACAATATAATTTTGTTACTGTTCCTCTTAACATTTATATATAAATATATATATATATAAAATATATGCAATAATAATATTACAACCTGCATTTTCTTCCCCAGGAGTCACTACTGTCCTGACAATGACCACCCTCAGCATCAGTGCCAGAAACTCTCTTCCAAAGGTTGCCTATGCAACAGCTATGGACTGGTTTATGGCAGTGTGCTATGCTTTTGTCTTCTCTGCCCTAATTGAGTTTGCCACCGTAAATTATTTTACCAAGAGGGGATGGGCCTGGGATGGCAAGAGATTTCAGGATGGTCAAACTTTCAAGGTAAGATTCGGACAGGCACACAGCATAACACAAAATCAATATATAATGTGAAAATATTGCTATCACAACTGAAATGATTATGAATAAAACTTATTACAAATCTGTTGGCCTCAGTATTTATAATACATAGCATTTGATGGCAGATCCATTCATCGCATCTAGAATGCCTGTTTTTTCGTGATGTAGAAACTCAAAACTAGTTCTTGGTCTCAGGATAGCAGTATACCTATCCTAAGTATGTTTAGCTACTTCGGTACCAGAGCTTTTTCATAACCTTTAAATAATACATGTGCAAATTATACATAGTTTTGTTCTTTTAAAATCATAGAAATACACAAAACCATATAGTTATTAGTGATTATAGGTAAAAAAAAAAAAAAAAAAACTATATGTCACGCACAGCGTATGATAGAACCTGTAATCAGGTAGAACAGCGTGTGCAAGTCCAATAGACAGAACACCAGAGTCCAGTACAGAGTAGCCAATGAGCAAGCCAAGGTCAGGAAGCCAGAAGTCAGGATCATTGCAGGGTAAGCCGAGGTCAGGAAGCCAGAAGTCAGGATCGTCGTGAGGGAAGCCAGAGTCAAACGCCAGAAAATCGGTAACAGGAGCAAGCCAGGTCGGTAACAGGAAATCAACAGGAACGCGTACTGAAAAGACACTATACAAGATAGGTACAACCATCAGAAGGCAAAGCTGGAAGGTTTCTGAGGCTCTTAAATAGGCAGAGGAAGTCCAGACACTAATTAGCATTCTCCCGCCAAATTTTCAAAGTGCCGTTACGTCACTTCCGGTCCGCGGCCATCTTGGGATTGGCGAGATCGCAAGTTCCTAAAAGGACCAGTAGTACCGACCTAGTACTACCAGTGTACCGTAGGACCTGGCTCCGGTAGGTGGCGGCTGCCGTGCGGAGTTGCGGGGTCTTCCCCGTCCTCACGGCGCTTGAGGCAGTCTCGCGGAGGCGGGAGGTCTCCCTCTTCTCCGCGGCGGTTGAGGCTGCTGTGCTGAGGCGGGGGGTCTCCCCCTTCTCCGCGGCGGCTGCAGCTGCTGACCCGAGACGGGAGGTCTCCCTCTCTTCCGCGGCGGTTGCCGTTGCCGACCCGAGTCGGGAGGTCTCCCTC
>VKOC01021979.1:0-50216 GCA_009364415.1 Spea multiplicata | reverse complement strand
TGTGCATAACTGGGGGGCAGGTTGGAATATAAAAGGAAATAAAAACAAAAAAATATTTTTCTCAAGCTTTTATTAAGCTTTTATTAAAAAAATAGTTTACATGAATTATCATTTACTAGTAAAACTTTTTTCCTATAGGGTCATCTTATATTTAGGCTTTTTCTTTTTTTCTTAAATTAATATTCAGATTTTGGGTGGTCGTCTTATAATGGAGCAAATACGGTATTTATGTTACCTGTACATGTTTCAGATTCAGCTACAAAAAAAGAATATTTATTATTTTACAACATATTTTGTATAGTTATGTTAACAATAAATTTGCCTTGTGAAAACTCATGTTGATTTTCCAATAACGCATGTTAGCTTTCAAATGGTTGTATAATTTGGTGAGTAAAATTAGATAAAACAATGCAAATGTAAAGAAACTGGAGTGACCTGAAATCACTACTTGCCTATAATACTGAGCTAACTCTCTGTCCTACAGATGAACTGCAGATTTTGAACTTCAACAACTTAGAAAACTGTCAGGTGTGAAGGGAACATGATGCATGTGGATATATAGGCAGCAAATCCTGCTGTTTTGGAAGGAACCTCAGATCCATCAACATTGAAGTGGTTAAATCAAAGTAACAAGAATGATTTATTTAGTAGCTTCCACTGCCTATACCCAAAGGAGATAAATCTACCTATTTGTCAAGCTTCTCACAAAAGCACAATTCTTTCTTTCTACTAGTTTGCTTTATTAAAGAAACACTTGACCCACCTGTCATATCAAATTGCTTCTTTTATCCAAAACTGAATAATATAGACATCCCCCTTAAGGGAATTTGGATGCAAATAGAGGAGAACTATAAGTGCAGGTTGCCAATTTGTTGAGCGTATTAGGGTACAGATATATTGTCAAGGGAAACAACCATAATACAGAGTCTTCTAACAAGCTCAGATTTTTTACTATTTTTTGCAGTGCCACTTTTGGTTTGTCTGTGGTTTATATTATACAGATTCATTTTACAATTTGTTATCGACAGCTGTCAGAAAAAGCTAGCTTTTCACTTTGATGGAGATGGCTAGGACTGTTTTGGGATGTCTCATATGGATACTTGTATTTCTGGATTCTTACACTTTTGTGAATTCAGAGCAGGATTCTTTTTTACATGCCCATGTTAGCATAAATTTTTTTTTTTTTTTTTATAACTTCTTTATTACAAGGAGAAGACAAAGCATACAATATAACAAAACAATGGTACACAGAGACAAGGTGACAGAGTCAATGCATACAGGTACAAGTAATGCACAATTCCAAAACACATACAGTGCAGGGCATAAATTTATTTTATTTTTATATATTGATTTACGAAAAACTTTGTGTTCATGTGGCACATACATAAACTCTTTTGCTGTTAGAATCTGTGACATGTTTGATTTCTGAAATAATTGTAGCAATAATTGATATTCTAGAATTTCCTGTATTATTATTATTATTATTATTATTATTATTATTTTTGTATTTATATAGCACCAACAATCCATGCTGCTCCTCTTACAATACAAATATTCAAGGGGAATGACAAGGCTAGAATGGACAAACTAAAATAAACCGATACATTAGGTAAAGAAGGCCCTGACACAAATAAAGTGGCATTAAACCTTTTTTTCGTAACAACCTGATCAAGCAAACTTTTCTTATATTAAAATTGTTTTCAGAAGGTTTTAGAAGAAAAAAATGATGCTTACTTCCACTTAGTGCACTATGGAATAGTTTTAAAAGTATAAAAGTGTTTTGTTTCTACAATTAATTTGTATGGTGGTATTTAGTATATGTTTACATTTTTATAATCTGAGCCCAATGAACTAGACCAAGACAGTAAGCTATTACCATATTGCCTTGTAGAAAACATTAGAAAGTGTCAGTTTTAATCACCCAGAGGTCCCTTCTGATACATGTAGGGCTCCAGAAATGGACTTCATTAGCATTTCCATCAAGAATTAGCTCAATGTGGTGTCTGAGCTTTGAGTGTAACCAACATATCACACAACTACCTAGAACAGCCATGCTTTACTGCACACATCATACACAACATTGTTATTTAAATTTGCCCCGTTTAACTTGAATACAGTTGCTCAATAGGTTATAATTTTATATTGTTTAAAAATCTTACAGAAGCTGGACTTCTTGTGACTTGATGTCACTATGAGAATGTTTTCAAGATTTTTTGGAAGTAATCTAGGTTTTACAAAGCTGTCCCTAAAAATGTTATATTGACCTTGTGAATCATTTAGAATCTTGGTTTGATCTTTTATTGTGATATTATTGACATCATTTTTATATAATCGTGACACCATTTAACAAAAGGAGCCAGCCATAACCACAAATCTTGTATTTATTGAAATGTAATTTCGACATTATAGGGGTTAACTAGAATTGTTAACATCTTAAAAATATGTTTGACTAAAGATACAGATCTGTAAGGTGTTTTAAACAATTTAGTCAATTCAAGTTTTTATACTTTGGAATTGTCCTTTAAAATTTCTGCTTTTACATAGAAAACACAAATTAATTGAATTAAAAGGCAACAGACATATGCAAATTAAAACTAATAAATAGAAATTAAGAAAGTTGCTTTATCTTTAGAAAAGAGCAGAAAGGCATACAGAATCAATAAACTCTCAATGGGATTAAGAACACAAAGGATACATGGAATTTTATAATAGGCTGATGAATACAATTATTGATGTTCATCATCATTTCTTATTAAGGTATGAAATTATAGCCGCTGTAGGTTATCATGCATATTGTATATTGTAGAATGTAATCATTTGGGATATGTTTCAAGAGGAAATTATGAAAGATAAGACAGTCAGCTTAATTTTAATTCAGGCTCAGGAGGATCTTTTTTCCCAGCTAATTGATATGTATCCACGGCTAACTGTGCTTACAGTAATGTTCATAGTCTTTATAGTATGTCTGTATGTCTGTATATACATTTTATTAATAATTATGAACATTGACAATCTAAGAAACGTAATAAATCTTTTTGTGAATAGATTTTATTATTTTCCAGAACATACTTTAGGTAAGTCTCTTAAGTCATTTATTTATGGTTAATATTTTAAATAGTCTAGCTGGCGCTTTGACCTTCTATTCATTAAAAATGGTAATGATTCCTATAATCTATCATGAAAAATATAACACATATATATATATATATATATATATATGTAGTAATAACAATAAGATAAACAATATGATTTTTTAAGTTAATGAAGTCAAGTTCTCATTTTATTTAAATGTTTTTAATAATTAATTAGGTATTTTTCTACACATTAGCATAAAACATGATACAAATACATGTATAATAGTTTTTAGTAAGACAAAAATTGCATTAAAAATAAATAAAACAAATAAAAATAACATTTTGAAAAACAACTGAGTAATACAGTAAGTTTAGTTTTCCTAAAACGTTATAATTATCACCAGAATTTTTCCAGTCTTAAGCAACTATTGTAACTATGATGCCTTCTTCATCATTTCTTTTGTAAAAGATGATCAGGTAGTTAACTTACAAACAGCAAAATGACTATTAGAAGCAAGCAGCCCAACTAGACAGTTATTTGTAGAAAGCGTAGAATATATTATTAGGACATAGTAGAACAAAGAACTTTAAAGGGTGTGTTTGATTTAAAACCTATGGCAACAGACGGATAAAAGTATTTTAATAAAAATCTATTATTTACACCTTTTCTGTATGTAATCACAGTTTGCACTAAAATATCTTTTTTTTACAGTAGGACAAAATTACTTCTGTAATGTTTACTATTGTTGAGTAATTGGCTATTATTTACCAAATTATGCAGATGTGCTCCTATGCTATGTGTTATTCTCGCTAGGATTCCTCATGACGCTATGAATCACTCATGTTTTATAAGAGCAATTTAATACTAACTTAGCTTTGATTCTATTTAGAATTCATTAAAGTCATTTAGTTAATAAAATGAGAAAAATGAGAAAAATCTTTAAAACAAAAAAAAAAGGAAATCCAAAGAATATGAAATGTAAAAAAATACATCATACTACTTAAGAATTTGTTGGGATTGAAATAGTTTTTAAAACTATATAACAAAATAATAATCCATTGAGGGCACTGTGTTGTTATCTGTGTACTTGAGCAATCACAATGTCTGCTTTGGACACACAGCTGCAAAAGATATAAAAGTTAAAAATATGTATTTACGAATATCAAAGTAACAAAAGTATACTAATTGGAATCCTATAGTAAATGTGATTATATCCTAAATTTAGGAGTTATAGAAATGTTTAAAACAATCTTAATTATTTGTTGATGTGAACCTGACTTTTGCTTAAAACTACATTGCTTTTGACGTTCACAGTTCAATTATGTGTCATTACCTGTGATTACAGAATGCAATTTGTGAACTCATTAGGCTATAATTGGCCATTTTTAATCATCGGGTCTTATGGAGGTGGATCATCTAATAACAACACCACTCTCACATTTTTAAAACTAATTGATTTCCTTATTTTAAAATTATATTAAATAGGCCAGCACGCAAATTGAGAGTGACAGCTAAAATCTACATTCATTACTAACAATGTACACAATATACATTAGGGGATTATATGTGTGTGTGGGGGGTGAGGCTTGGAACATGCATAGGTAAAGATTTGTTTTATTAGATGCTATCTTAAGTTAATATCTATGAATGGAATGCATGTCTTTTATGATCAAACGGTATCATTCTGGAAACTGATGCTGCAAGTTCAACGTTCTTGATAGCTGTTTCTACTTGTTGTCAAGTATATATATATATATATACATATATATATATCAACATGGCAACAGTATGCACATTTCTAATTTTGAAATTGCAAACTTCACTTTTAATAAACATTAGAATATTTAACACTGCTTAATCCGGTCATAGTCTGTGAGCCCTAAAATGTCCTCATCAGTATATATATATATACATATATACATATATACATACATACACACGTATTCTGACCTTTTGATCTTTACCTCTAGTCAAGCTGGACAGTCTAGTCAAATTACCAAATATCAAGTAACTAAGAATGTATTAAATTATTTTAAGAAAATTGTCAGTTTACTCTGTAAAATGCTGATGTTTTCACTTAAAACCTA
This sequence comes from Spea multiplicata, assembly GCA_009364415.1. Taxonomy (NCBI): domain Eukaryota; kingdom Metazoa; phylum Chordata; class Amphibia; order Anura; family Pelobatidae; genus Spea; species Spea multiplicata. The sequence goes on along the minus strand of VKOC01021979.1, from coordinate 45,054 downwards.
AAACAACAAAGAATGTAAGAAAAATGAAGCGAGGCACAATGTAAAACATTGTTGTGCCATTTCAAAGAAAGTTCACAGTTTTGAGTACACAAAAAGCCACCTGTCATCATAATCTTACATAATAAATGTGAAGTAGTACTTGGAAATGGAAGTTGCAAACACAGAAAGAGACTATAAAATTATAGCACAAACTCTAGCTAAAGACACAAAGTCCCTTAGTCCTGCCCAACATGTTTCTCAAGTTCTATTACCAAGTCTGTGAAAACTTGCTCTCTCATAAACACACAATGGTAATTCAATAACAATTCATCATTAAAATGTCAGTCTACGTATCCATCACATTGCACTTTTTGAAGGTGATTTCTAAGAAGTTTTTTTTTACATGCACCATTTCCTCCACCGCTACATGGCTTTAAGTTGGTTTTTTGGTACTGCAGTGCTCACTTGACTGACGAAGAATAACACTAACATCAGGTTTAACAAATAAATGCATATCTTGCGAGGTATTCTTATGTTGATAACTATTTGGAAATATAAATGCATTATTTATAGGTGTATGAATGAGGGTTGAAGAAAATCTGGAACGTGAATGTTCTTTCCTTTAAAAGGAATGCAAGCAGGATTATTTATCAGAATATATAAGAAATAAATAGATTTGGACAGGACCAGACTATCAATGAAAAATCAACGCTAGCAAGTCAAGTCCAGCAGCTAAATAGATGTGTGGCCTGTGGTATATATACAAAACTACAGGCTTTCCTTTTTATGTTACCCACAAACACCTTTGGAGTGTGTGGCCATGTATGTTTCTTAGAAGACAGCAATTGAGTGGACTAGATGGACCGTCTCTTCTGTTGACAAATGATATGTTTCAAAATATATGAATTCTTTTCGTTTACCAGGCAGCTATCCAAACTACTTGAGAACCACTGGGCAATGCACGGGAGGTCTTCTATAAAAACACTTGGAGCACCCATAACCACAAAATAATGGTCATCAGTTCTACCAGCAATAGCTAACTGGTGGCTCTTCAAGGCTTTGTCAAGCTTAGGTGGTGAGCCAGGCATTGACGTAGGCATTTTGATGTAAAATCATTTATACATTGCCTCAATAACAGTTTTATACATCTTACCCCTGTGTATGTGTTATATTATAAATATAGAGATGTCTATAGACTCCTAGCGCACATTATATTACAGTGTTAGGTTAGAACAGCTGGAAATGTAGAATATTCATTTTTTCTCAGTGAACACCCAGTTCTACTAACCCCTTTTATCCATTCTCATCTAGATATTGGACATTTTTCAAGCATAAATCCTGGTGTTTACTCACTAATGGCTTTTAGCTTTAGAAATCTCCTGTTCTTAAACTGTTCTAATGCTAATATTCATACATCATGCAAATCTTAGGGCTCTACAAAGTACAAAAGAACTGAAACTTGTAATCTTTTGTTATTGCATTATTATTGAAAGTGCAATGCGGTGTCACAGTTATTATTATTTTTGCTTCTACGTTATGGATGTTTTTTCCACCTCAGTTTACTTCATTCAAGACTATTCTAGCAGGATTAATTTTCCTTCCTAATCCTTCGCCCTTCACTAGTGTTGCAGCTGGCATTGCATTTCCCATTCGCGCAGTCATTCATACTTGAGAATTAACACTGTCTTCCTATAATCCATTCTCACTGTAACATAATATATAGTAAACCATGTAGCTAAACTCATTATGTTCGTTTAAAGATCGCAGTATTTTTTCTAAATCTTATCCATAAAGATTTATATAGGTCAAGGCTTACTAACTTCCTGCAACTTCTCTGCTTGCAAACTTATGTTTGCGATGCATATTACTGAAGAACAACCCAGCTAAAAAAAACTAAAATAAAATCAGAGATAACAAGCCAAAAGGTTTGCACAATGTCCCGAGAGATAAAGAGGGTAAATGTTAACCCCTAGTTATGTTTTATTCAACAACAGACACTACAATGCCTTTCATGCTTTGAATCACAAGTACTTGGTATACAATAAGGCAATTTAGAACTAGTTTTTTTTGCTGCAATATGAAATAATCGTATTCTCATAGGAAGAATTTTAAATAATGATGCCTTACAAAAATATCTGATCAAAATATCAGAAAAATGTAGATTCATGTTAAATAGTCACGTAGGTTTAACTTCTTTTTATTAATAATTGTGAATAAGGAGACTATTAACCATTGAGTGCAGTCTGTAAAAAAAAAAAACAACTGCCTTTCTTTGCCTTTGAATGCATATTTGTATGGTTTTTCAGCACTTAAATTTTTTATTAACAAAGATTCTGCAAAAGTAGAGTACTACACCCTTTATTTCTCAGACATTTATGACAAGAGCATCTTCTAATCTTCTAAGAGTATTCATCCTTTGGACTAATTTTGTCTGCGGCTAATCCCTTTTGCCTCCCATTGTTTAAAGAAGACGCACCATAAAATGGCATTGTATGATAGCATTGCCTTATATCAAAGGTTTACAGAGTCACAACCAGACTTGTCTCTACCTCTGTTCTGTCTGATGTAACAGTTGTTAGAACCAGAAAAGTTATCATCGTTTAAGTTAATTTATACATTGGAGAATATCACAATATGTTTGGGCTGTGTCAAAAAGCTATTAACCCTAAATAAGCTCTGAGCTGTGCATTTAAATAACAAATGGTTTATTTTATTTGAACAATCACAAAAATATCCAATTATTCCATTAACCTTCCTTCAGAAGGTCCAACAGAAACAGGTATATTATTGTTTATTTACTTTATTGTGGACTGTAACTGTAAGATCTTTCATACAATGCGTAGCTACCAACAGTAGGCTACCGTAAACAGTCAAAAGTCAGACACAGCGGAAGATCATGCGGAAGAGGGGAATGCTCTTCCAAGACGGAAATTCAGTATTTGTATTTAGTTGGTTGGTTACTAAGGAGATACAAAGTTTATCCAATCCTTTTATTTTTGAGCGTGTAAGGATCCATTTTAAAACTAATGGTCTTATTTCATGTAAGCTCGTTTGAGCAGGGCCCTCCTCACCTGTTGTCTCTATTAGTCAATCTGTTATATTACATGCTACTTGTTATGTCCTTTCAACCCATTGTACAGCGCTACGGAATTTGATGGCGCTATATAAAACAATAAATAATAATAATACATTCTACCACTAGATTTATCTATTTCTGTTACATCCACGTTGTCCAAGGACCGCTGCTAGCTGTAAGACACGAATACAAAAAAGGAAACATAGTGTGAAATTCATGTCTAATACATAGGATTTTATTGCATGCATGCATGCCACTTTAACCCCTTGGCGACCGAGAACGTACCAGGTACGTCATAGGAAAATAACCCTTGTGGACCATTGACACCCACTGCTGCTAATTTATGTCTGGGGGTTCAGGCAGACCAACAATAATAAAAGAGACCCCCACCCTGCTCTACTGCCCAATTGCTCTATGAAATGTGCATGTTCTAATTTTAACCACACAGTGTCCGAGAAACATGAAATATGTGGGGTATTGCTTTACTCAGTAAAGTAAACGGGTGTTGCTGAAAACAAATCAAGACCTTTTTTGTTCCTTTCACGTATATACTCAGAAAAATAAATATGGTGAAACCGAACCACAAAGTGGACATAAAAAATACATTTTTTTTGTAACACCAATTTGAAAAGTGGTGCTGTGGAATCAGCCACATGGCACATGCCAATACGTCCCTAATCATAGTCTCTGTGCTGTCTAGTTTTTTAAAATATATTGTTTTATTGGGTTAAATTGAAATATGGAATCTCTATTGTGTTCTTAAATGAGTTGTGGACCTAGCAAAGTGATCTGTCAAAATTCCATGTTTGAAAACTGAAATGCGCATGTTTTGACCCCACAATGTCGGAGAAACATGATGTACACCTGCATTAGGGGTTTTGCTGTTCCCGAGTGTCTTACAAAAAAATATGTTGATTCAGTCATTTTGTGTATCCTGGGAAAGAAATGTACTAAAATACAGAGTTTGTATATAATGTGTTTGTTAGAAATGGAAAAGCTAAATTTTACTATGATGTTTGACACAGATTGATGCTGAAATGGTTAAATAAAAAGTGTTAAAATGTCTCTTGTAAAATACTTTATTTTTTCTAGATACTAGGGCCCAACTCCCATTATATCACATTTTGTAAAAATCAAGTTTAGAAAAAGTGATGCACATCATTTATAGTTAACCCTGTGAGTACCAAAATAAAATGAAAATACTAGGCATATGAGGTGTTTCCAACATTAGGACAAATACCTAAATAATCTGTAGGTTTTATAGTAAAAACTTTCCTTTTTCTTAAATCATACTAAATGATGGTTTATTTATAGAATTATTATTCCAAAAGACAGCCCCACATGTCCTGAAGGCATATATGTAATTTGTGAGGTGCACAAAATGAGTTAGTGGAAAATAGCAGACAGAGATAGAGACATAGTAAAAACATTTTGCTTTCAGAAAACATTGTAAAATAACCCTTGTCCTTAAGGGGTTAATACTATGAGCTTTCAAGACAGATATGGATAACTTTTTAAATAGAGGTGATGTCAAATAAAATGGAAATATCCATCGAACATGGAAGATTTATCTACTTATTAGGAAAATATTATTTAGGAAACTAATCTTAAAAAAATATTTGGGAGGACCATATATATGATGTTTGAAAAAACCCCGAATGTCTAATTCTTTGTATGTGTTCAGTGTCTGATAATGAAAACATGTTTACACAAGAGTAACCATATGATGTAAATAGGTGTGATAAAAAATGGCTTCAACAACTTTTCAAAGTGGTTAGTTTAAAAGAGTATGCTTCTTTTTGTCAAGAATAGTCATAGTGTATATAAGTACTGTCAATCAGCTACTTTTATGAAATGTGAACATGTCCTTACAGACGCTGTAAGACAGGAGTAATATGATGACTCAGGAGACATTGTATAAAACAAGAACAATTTGAGAATTTGAACACATGGATGGCATGACAGTCTTGAGAAAACTGTGTATTAGAATATAGTAAAATGTGACTGTGTATGATAATGCAGAATTTCTCCCTCTATTAACCCCTTAATGACCTCCCATTGTCCTTAAGGGGTTAAAATTAAAATACAATATGATAAATGTTCACCATATTAAACACGAGTGGTGTTTTGAAATGATTTCAAGTCAGTGTATACAAAAAGGCATTTTTCCATTGCCAAACCGGATGCCATCGTACTTGCTGCCATGTTTACATAGCCAACTCCAGCATCTCTATAGGCAATGTCCGGCACACAGTAAAAACTAAGACTCGTGAAGCCTTAGCACAGTAAAATGTAAATATCCTCCTTTATCGATTCTGTACCTTTAAAACAGTGAAGACCTTTGCTGTTCTACATTTGTCGGTTTTTGATTGGGTCAAATCATTTCGTGATTGACATTAACAGCGTGTTGGGTAGGCTTTGACAAAATGAACCCTTGTTACAATATCGTGGTTTTCAGTTGTGGAAATACTGATTCAAGGTGACTCAGTTGGTAAACACGTTTAAGGCTCTACAAGAAGTGTACAAGAAGTGTATGCTTCTCACAAAGAGCACTCAGTACGGGTACATGAAGTGCATCTAAGAGCGGCAACAGTATTATAGGAATGTTTTTACAGCATTTAGATTCTGGTTAGTGTTATGTTCCTGCTAATTCTAAAGTGTTGTAGTAAGTCACCTGTGTTTGACTAAGTTGAAGTAGTCTGGATACACGAAAGAGTATAGCTGTATTATTTTGCCCTACGGATTAGGAAAGCAAACACTTGTACTGTGGAAAAGAAAACATACAACATTTACTACGATGCTGGATATTCATTGTGGTTTAAATTCATTTTCAATATTAAAATTACTATTTTGTCACATGCTTTCAAAAATGCAATTGCTTCTTATTAGTATTTTCAAAATTGTCCCAATATTTAGAAGGGCAATTACTTAAGAAATGATCCTAATGTTATTTGAAGCTGATGCTGGAATCCTTTTATTGTGTAATCATTGATCTTAGAATATGTAACTCCAAGTATATCAGTATGGGATGCCGTCTTTAATTTTGTACATAAAATTGTAATCGCTTAGGTGGATGTATGGTGTTAACAGGCGTACTTTCACACTTGCATTTTTAGACATGACTTTTCTAAGTACTTCTTATCTTACCATAGTGCTTAGGACACCACAGCATTAGGAGGAACCCTTATTAAAAGAAAGAAGGTTCTACTGTTATATTCCCAGTATTGTATGATGTCATAATCTTGGCAATGCTGACAATTTCCTGATGACTGAGTGGTGAACTGGGGAGTAATACCAATTGTTTGCACCTGTCCTATTTGTTAATGCTATTGTGTTTTTCCAATTTGTTTTGCCCCATACATTCATCACATTGGTTACTGTTTATGAAACCTCCCTTCCTCAATTGCTTTGTCGTTGTCAAGCCCAGTTTTAAATGCTAATCATATTTATTTTCCTGATAACATTGTGTATGATTGTATAATCTTGAGGTATCTATAGAATAAGATGGTTCTACTTGTACAGAGCAGCTCTAGATAACATTGGGATTTCCAGGCCATTGGTACGTAAGTAGCGGAGCTACAGCTTCTCTAAGAAGACTCTAATGGGTCCAGTAAATCCTGGATCTTTCACAGACACCTTTTCAAATCGACTGACAAACATATAAAGTTTCACACGTTATAGTGCACCAAATCATTGTATGATCGTTTGATGTAAGTGTGCTTGGAAGGTTTAAAAGTGTGCTTGCATCAAGCCATTGTTTATAATTGGTTCCAGGAAATGTACACGCTACGTAGAAAAAATCCATTCTCTGATTCATCTGATGGGTGGAACAGCTCAAAAGATTTACAATTGTATCTCATATTCTATTTGACATGTTTCAATGAGCATTAGATATTAGAAACTGATAGCAGACATTAGTGCCATCTACAATGATATTGGTGCACTTTGAATCTTGCAGCATTTGCTCAAAACATAAAGAAATGAAGCTGTTGGCTTTATTGACAGGGTTTTAAGGCATTTTCTACCATACCACAAATCTGTTTTGATAGTGTTCCTATACTTGCTTTCAGTAGCAAAACCCTAGATAATGTGCCCAGCAAAGTTATTTAAACTGTTCTTTGGAAGTATGTGATTTAGTTTTTATCGAGGTCTAGATGATGTTTTTTTTGTTGTTGCACCAAACACCTTCTGATACTCTGAGGATGCGTTTCATCTTTTATGAGTCCATTTCACTTTTATTTACAGCACTGGCCCTCCTATATCTCCTAGTTTAACCCCTTTATGAACCTATGGATTTACTATTATGTCCACAAAAAGGACCAAGGCAATCCCCATAATAGGATATCCAGTCTTTATTTCAGGGGTAGGAAGACCTCTCTGCTGCATGGAAGACCAGGCTGTGTGAAGAGTCTAGACTACCTCTTGTCAGCAGGCTCTGGCTTTTCATTGTTGGCTCTATGCTGACAGATCTGGTGTGACCGCGCTTGCACCTTCATTGTGGGGTAATCAACATTTCCTTTTGGTAGATGCCGCTGCTGACACTTGCTGGAAGGACCGAATAACAGAGTAGAAACTCATGAGGGTCTATGTTAGGATTACTGACCAACCATGCTGACCGATCACAGGTACTGCAATCAGCAATGCTGGACTATGTTCAGTTTTTTCCTCTTCCAAAAATTAAAAAAAAAAGTAATAAAAATGCAATTAAATATGCAATGAGAAAATTAAAACAATAAACAAATATTAATTATAGGGCTCCTACTCGTGTCACCATGGCACCATGGGGATCCCACAATGCAATAACAAATTATGTTACTCCCCCTAAACCCAGTATTAAAAAATACATATTAGCATTAACGATTATAGTGTTGTATACATTACCTTAAAAGAAAGTCTTATTTGTCCTAAAAAGAACTATGAATAATTTGTGTGGGTACATAATAATGGTTTAAATATATAGCAAAACTGGCAAAAAAACCCCAAATGTCTTGAGGGGAATAGATGAAGAGACTCAGAGAAGCAGCACCCTGTGTAGTGCCTGTTTTCACATTGTGTTAGCTGTTGAAGTTTATAAAACCAAATCAAACCACATCAATAATTGCCCTTTTTTTATGTAGTGTGGGTGCTGTAATCCATATAGTAACATCTAAATGATGTACAATGCTTTTCAGAGTTTATTACATTATTTAACCCCTTAAAACCTATGTTTTTAAAAAAATTGCCCCAAAACCTATATAGACTGCATAGAACGTCATGAATAAAGTGGCAGTGTGCGTGCCTGTGTGCACCACTACCCGCCGGTTCTCACTGCATGGGACTGGCCCACACCCGGATCCTTTCACGTCATTCAAGCTACTCAAGTCGGAAGTCTTGCACAATGATGTGACCATGTGAGTCTTCATTTGAAGAATGGGAGTCTTGCGTTTACAATAAGTGCAAAGCTTCATCAATGTGTAGTGAGTGCTGCTTATCAGTTAGAGATTAACCAGTTTTTTTAAAAACTGCTGCCTAAAGACAGCAATCATTGCATAGAACAGGCACCATGGCTATCTGTTATTATGCCATCAAAGGTAAAAAAAAAAAAAAAAAAAAAAAACAAATGTTAAAAAAAACATGGCAGGGGATCAGACATTATGCCACAGCCACCCCTCACCTGCATACAAAATCAATAAAATAAATAAAAAATAACAAAAAATAAGAGAAAAAAACCCTACACTTACATTTTATAAAAAAATGAGCTGATGACTCTATGGATCACAACTTCTATAACCATCAGCCAGTCTGATGATAAGGGTGATGGGAGTTGTGGTCCACAAGAGCGTGCGTACAAGAAGAGCAAAATGCATGTTTTTTTTTTTTAATCTAAACTTTGTATTGTTTGTATTATTCCATTTAACCCTTTATTTCCTGTCTGCACTGTCCTATTTTGTGTGTTGTGCGGTGAAGTAAACGCGTCATGTAGTGTGTCTGGTAGATTTTTTTTTTAAAAGTTCAAAAATCTATTAATGTGAATACATTTTGGTGATGAAAAAAGCAATGAAAATGAATGGTACAGCACCCTTTGCCAGGGCTTGGTGACCAAATGACAAGTCTTGAGCTGTGGGCTGGTAAACAGTCCAAATGAAGATATAGGCTTACAAAATTAAATTTAAAAAATTCAAGTTAGGAAAAGGTAATGGACTTGCTGTGCCCCTCAACTGGCCTATTTATGCTATGGAGGTTGGGCTGGCTCAACACAGTCTCTATAGACATTATTCAAATATGCTGTATGCCTTTAAGAAATGGCGCACCAGGATACCACGTCACATCTTCTCCCCGAGGTTATCTCCGACCCGATCCTCCAGTTAGGGGAGACAGTGTTACCAGAAGCTGCACCATTTTGTGGAAGGTCACAGGAGGTTATCCTCAGGCAAACTGGCAGAGCCTCTGGGCACACCCTCACCACCATCCAGTCATGTCCGCAGAAATGTGGATGATGGAAGAGGACAGAAGATAAAGTGCTGGGGACCTCCTGGCCAGTGTGCTCTTGCTACAGACCGCCTGGCCAGTTTGCTTGTGCGCACACCCCTTGGCTGTTTGCTTTTGCTTGTGTTGTATATCACCTGTACCTGCCTATTCTACAAAACCTGTTGCTGGGGACACAGTGGGAGACAACAATCTCATCACCGTGTCAACTTGTTCCTCTTGATTGGCCAATATATATATTAAAATAACTTCAAATATCATATATCTTTATAGGGCACCCCTTTAACTTTTTTACTTTTTTGGGGGAGTGTTTACCTTTAATAGTAGTTGTTGATGTTATAATTTGGGGACAAACCTTTCTCTACTACATAGCTGCTACTACCTACATTGCCATATCTTGGAACTTGGTATGCTCATTTTTCTGCGGTAGTGGATTTGTAAGGGTAGGGCTAGCCCCATAGTTATTGTGGGAGGAAATGTGGTTGGGGATCTTGGGAAAGAGTGGGAACAGGGCCACACACCACTCCCCTGTCCTAAGAAAGAGGAAGCAGAGCTTCATCTGGAGACTCCAGGTCAAACCTGGAGACCTCCTAGATATGTGCATCACTCAAAAACAAAGCAAGTTCCAGCCTCCATAAACGTGCCTCTAGTGGAGTGTGTTTCGTGTTTAGTAAAAAAGCAGCAGAAGTCTGATCCTTCATGTGATTCTTCTATCAAGCATATGCCAGATAATTTCCTTCTCTCCTCGACCAGAAGGCCTGCAGGTGGGCCGGATCTTCTAGGTCTACCTCCGAAGTGGAGGACCACAAGGGATCTCACTAGCTCTACCAACAAGGGACTGCAGCACAGTGCTCAAAACGTAAAAAACAAGTCTGTGATCAAAACAATGCCATATTCTCGCCGTGATCAAAAAAGCTGTGAATCAGTAAGTTGGTAGGCACACGTGCACTTAAAACAGTGCAATTCGTGAGTGAATAAATAAAAATAAAAGGATGTCCAGCCATTTCCGTGTGGCTGAATTCAATTTTTTTTCACACTCAGGCCCATAAGGGTGAAGGGGTGAAGAGTGCTCTTGTAGCAAGGCAGTTAGTGCTTTTCGTGCAGACACGTTCTCAACGATAGTGCAGGGCTGTGAATGTGACCCAGGACTACTCTGGGGCTCAAACAAAACACCTCGGGCTTCAAGCTAACTCGACCCTAAAGCCAGAGGATCAAGTTGTTCCCCCTGCCACTAGGGTACTACACTTTATCTTAGCCAAAAGGCCGAGAAGCGATACAACAAGCTTTCCATGATTCAAGAAACAGAAGTATTAGAAATTAGAATTGCATACAACATAGCATGGTGGCTTATTTAAGAAGGAGAAAAACAGACATCACCCTTTCTTTAAAGAGATCCTGTACAGATCAGGTAAAGAACCTTCTGTATCTAATAATGAGCGCTAATCCCTTTTAACCAATATATTGTGTTTACTGGCTACACATATTTATTCTGCAGAGCAGGTTTAATGGTTTTAAAAGTTTATGGATTTAAAGGGGATTAGGAAGGTCTGAATAGGATAGTAAGAAATAACAAGTAAAATAGTGTGGTCTGTCCACTGGAATGGGACACCTCAACAATTCCTTGAGCTATAACCATGTAGAGGTTTATGTACTAGTCACAGCTGCAGCATTTTGTCAAAAACCTTTCAATATGGCAGCTATTAGTGGGGGTAAATGAATGGCCTGATGACAGAGGTGGCAGAAGGGGACCCAAAGAGGAGACAGAAATAGAACAAACTCAAGCATATTTTCCCATTCCAAGCAGGGCATCATCACAGTGGCCTTCAAGATGTGTGTGGTTAACCGTTCCACCCCCCAGGTGACATAATTATTTTGATAGCTACCAGTAGTTCCAAATAGTGTATATAGTGTACAGCTCTGTTTAGTGTACAGTCTGAGACACCCGACATGAGGATGGTTGGTTCAACCTCTGGGGTGTTCCATTTACCATACTATGATCTTGTTAAAAACCCTGTAAACTGTTGTGGCAAGAGCCAGGTTGTGACTCTGGTTGTATGACTTAAATGTATGTTTGGTTAGAAAAAGTTTACCACGTTCCTAAGCTCATTCAGAACATCTCACTGTAAAAAATGGTAGCTTTTTCAATAATTGCCAATATGGATTACCACTAAAGCTAACTTCTAGAATTAAAGTTGACAGACTTGATAGGTTACACTTGAGGCCAAACTACGTGAATGAAAAACCACACGTACACTGAAACCAAAAAAACAGAAATATGCAAGACCAAGCTGTCCGCCTCTCACACGTACTCACTTGATGTAAGCCAAAAGGCAGAGAAGTGGTTAAAACTATTATATGAGGACATGGTGTTAGTATGAAGAGGAGGACAAACTGACTGTATAACATGCTTTCAAAAGGACACTGCAGACCTCCTGCTGAAAGGGGAGTGCGTAAGCCAATTTTAGTGGAGCCAGGTATCAGGTTGAAGCTTGTATTGTCTGAGCCACCCTTATTTGTGCTTTGTAATACTTTGAAGCATATAGTATGAATATTAGTGGAACAGTATTATTTTTATTATTATTACTAGACTTCTGCATTCGTTTTCGGGCGAACATGAAAACAAACACGAAGGGTGCGTTTTTGTTGTTCAGCCCTAATACCGAACATACGAACATGGCGGCGGCAAAACGTAGACATTCATCTTCGTCTACTAATCTCCCCGGTCCCTTCCCCATCTAGCCTACCTTCTCTACACAGCATCGCAGGGGTAAACGGAAGCAGAAATCCGTAGGGTCGCTGTCAGGGGTTAAAGGGCCGTGCGAACGACTCTATTGGTCGCCTGCAATAGACCAATAGACTCACTATTCTTTTTTACATGTCAGAGTTTGTATGAGCGACTCTATTGGTCGCCAGCAGGGGGCTCGTCGGGCATCAACCAATCGATGCCAGAGGAGGCCCCTGCAGGTGACCAATAGGGTCGCTCATACAGACTTTTAAAATCCTGGTGCCGCAACTTGGCCACTGGTCTCCCTGCTCCAATAAAGGCATTTGTACGGACCATTAACTGTTGGAGCAGGGAGACCAGTGGCACCAGGATTTTTAAAGTTTTTACGGGTGACTCTTTTGGTCGCCAGCAGGGGGCTAGTCTGGCATCAACCAATTGGGTTGGTGGCCTCTGCCACCTCTGCCAGGAGGCTGTTCCACTCATCTACTAACCTCTCAGATGTTCCTCTCAGATGTTATTACTTAATATAAATATTTAAAAAGAAAAAATGAGTAGTGGATAAACTAAAAAGAAAAAATGAGTGAATATTTATTTATTTATAAAGATATCGCACAAGCATACTAATTTAGGAAATGTTGATTAGATGTAGTCTCGATACAGGATATACCTTTGGTAATCATATTTTCACATACTGCTATGGATTGCGGAAATAGTTTATGTAAAATTGTGCTGTCACACATTCAGGGCAGCCTTTGTTTTTCTTGTGGGAGGGTGGTGATGAAATGTTACTGTCTTGAGAGGACGACACGTAGTCCTGTATGTAGCTGTCTGAGAATTGTGAACCCCACCCTGTTTCTAACATGTCTATCTACAGTCACTACTCTATAATGACGTTAGGGAACTTTTTAAGACTTTGACACGCAACCACAAAAACTCATTGGTTTTAGAGATTGTTTACTCATTTAAACTTCTTTTTGGCATTAGAAGACTTGTACATTAAATTATTAATATTTTGCTTCATAATATAGCTATTATTAAATAAATAAAATTATACATATGGTGAAATCAGTAATATACATGAGTTTCAATAAAGTCTAGTCATTTTGTGTCTGTAACAGGAATCTAATTCTTTCTTTATGATACAATTTATCATAGGGCCTAGTATTAACTCAAGCACCTACCTTGAATACAATGTATTGGTAGGGTTTTTGTTGAGTACATCTTACAGAATTCTGTCAACACTCTTCCAGAATGGAATATTGTACTCAGGAATGTTTCCTGAGTACAGTGATACCATCCATTGTTTGTCACGTTATTTGGGGGCTTAAAGGCCACCATTGGGACATGCGTAATTCAGTTTTTCAACTTGGAATTTGAAAAAATCTGGTCCTTCTGCCTCCGTGTCCTATTTGGGACAACTTTATAGCTGGCCGACTCTATGTACCCCATCAAACCATGTAAGTTTGAAAGCTAGACACCTTAGGGTATTTCAAATAGTGGTATTTTTAAGTATACCACCAGCATTTGCCAAAGTATGTGGTAGTAATGTTTTTCACCTCCACCGTCATATTATATTTGGCGAACATTGGTGCCCATGGGAGGGGGCTACATGGGGCACCTGCTGCAGATTTTGGTATTGCTGAATGCCTCAACATCGATTAGATTTTATTAGGTATGACAATTTACATATTTCGACTACTTTACCTACCCTATGGAGGAAAAAATCCCCCAGAAATAGGCAATTGCTTCACTAACGTATCTATAAAAAAAGGAAAAACAAACTCAGATATTAACAAATTAATTAATAACTTCATCTGTCTACTATTTGTCAGCAGTTGTACCACAAAATAGTGATTGCAACATGTACTTGTACATTATATATTTTGTTTTTCTTCATATATAGAATATGTTCTATCAAGTGCTTGGCTTGTTATGATGCAGGAATCCTACAAGAGGGGAAAGGGAGAGAGATGAATATGAAAGAAAAGTTTTTTTTTAAAGTAAATAAGGGGAGGCGTTATGGCTGTAGAAGGCTAGTGGTGGAGGCTTCCTACAATCATATCATTATAAATTCATTTTAATTATTTTTTTCTAATAACATAGGCAAATGCTTTCAATGTACTTTTTTTGCAGTTTTATGAAAAATAACCTCATACTTCAAGGAAATTATTGACTAATAGTAGGTTGTGAAAAAAGTGCCTTTCAAATTTCAGTGTGCTATAATTATGCAGCAGATGAATTAGGGGCTACGGTGCTGCTTGTGTATAATGAAATAGATAGAAGGGGGCTCGCTCAGGTTTCAGTCCAAGTTTCTCGATTTGTATAGGTTTGAACTTAACACACTGTAATTTAATACTAGTGAATCCAACCTTAAAATTATCCATTATTGACCCTTTTGTTAAAGCAAACATAACATTTAACGCCTGTGCTGACTCAAATCATAAATCTTTTAAAGAAATGTTCAAAAATAATTTTAAATTAAACTTATGATTAATGATAGTTTAATGGACAAAGAATACACATTTTGCATTGAATACAAAGTGTGTCATTTTGAACAGTGATACGTATATGAATCGGCTACATTTGCAGATGTATTACATTGTAAAAATATACCTAAAAAAATATAGCTAAAAATAACAAGAAGCAATTAAACTGAGCAGTGTATTTAAAGGGGGCATAATACCCTTTAATTTATCATACCACAAATCCAGTAACACAACTTATTTCCAATTAGGTGTTTCCTGGGCAAATGTTCCACTTTTTTTGCACATTGTCTTCTACCTGGGCTTTTAATAAAAACAAAATAGAAATAAAACTATTGAGTTGTGTCAGTTGTGTGCAATTTGTGCGTGAGATATATGTCAGCATTTGCAGAAAACAATTAAGTGTCTATATGGTGAAAAAAATTTTTATATTATACATTTGTATCTAATCTAATCAATTTTCTTTTTCCGGGAACAATTACAATTATATTTATATTTAAGTCAAGCTGTAACCTAAATACATCTGATCTGTATACTTTTTACTTTTTCCAATAATTCATTTCAGCTCTAGAAAGGATTTCAGCTATTCACAAACGATTGCTCAGTTCACAGAACCTGCTGAATGAGTATACATGCTAATTAGAAATTCAATACCAAGGTAGAGAGACATAACGTGAAGAAGAAATTAAAATGATTGAAACATGAATTATTACAAAGGAGCTACCCGTTATACAGCTCTGTGGAATATGATGGTGCCATATAAAATAATAAATAATAATAAACAAGAATATGATAACCTAATGCAAAATCCCATATTATGGTAATAATTAAACTTTTGATGCACGCATACTCTTTATATTGTATTATATTTTATTTACATATTACGGATACACATTGCAAAAGGTCAGTTAAATGCTTTTGGTTATTATAGGTATTATAGAGTAGTAATGGAAGAGTGATGTATTGCTTAAAATGATATATAGCAGAAACTATGTTTAGCATGAATTCTAGTCAGATATAGTGGATTAATTAATTTTGCAGGCATGAATGTAGACATTTAGTCAGTGGCATTTTTACCTTTGGGACTGCCGTAGATGTGACCCAGGACAGCGCATCCAGCCATCTCCGCCACAGCCACCATCCTCAATACATGTCGTTAAATGACCTCGTATGGAATCTGTGCCAGCTCAGCACAATTTCCATAGTGTAAATGGTCAGCAGCATACCATGGGGCCTAATGGCCCAAGAGTTTTACAGCACTCGGGGGTTCTGCCCTAGGCATTGGCCTAATGGGCCTAGGCCAGAATACACCACTGAAGTTATTACTGTTAATAAAATAACAGAGTATTAAAAATAGCAAAACATTGGCCCTTTCATGTATGTAAGAACATTGTAATGTTATGTCCACTACTAGAAACTCATCTTTTCTTTGGGTTAGTCCAGGCATATAATCTTAACAGACTTGCATTTGCTCATTTTGTACCTTATGATGTAGAGACACATACAATAGTGTGGTAAAGGCCATTTAAAGGTTACCTATTTATACCTCTTAGACTAATGTAAGGTAAAATGCTAGTAATTTAAAACCTCATACAATTTAGTGCCAATAATTCATTTTTTTGGCTCTAGAATGGATTTCAGCTATACACGAATGATTGCTCAGTTCACAGATCCTGCTGAATGAGAATGCATGCTAATTAGAAATTCAATACCAAGGTAGAGAGACATGAAGTAAAGAATCCTTAAATGATTTCCTAAAATGATTGTTAGATTGGAGAGATATATAATTTTGACAAATTATAGGTTGAAACATGAATTATTACAAAGAAACTACCTATTGTACAGGGTTGTGGAATATGATGGTGCTATATAAAACAATAAATAAGAAATAATAATTATAATAAACTAAAATAATAATAATAAATCTTTGAATGTAAGATACGGCAAACAAGAGTAAAGAAAATCTGATAATCTAATACAAAAATCCCATATTATGATCAAATTACCGTATTTGCTCGATTATAAGACGACCCCGATTATAAGACGACCCCCCAAAATCAAAATATTAATTTAGGAAAAAAAACAAAAAGCCTGAATATAAGACGACCCTATAGGAAAAAAGTTTTACCAGTAAATATTAATTCATGTAAATTATTTTTTCATGTTTAATAAAAGCTATGATTGAGAAAAATATATTTTTTAAATTTCCTTTTATTTGCCAACCTGCCCCCCCCAGTTATGCCACTCTGCCCCCAGAAATGCTTTATACCCCCCTATTTGCCACTCTGCCCCATGATATGCCTTATACCCCTATATGCCACTCTGGCATATAGGGGGTTAAAAGGCATATCATGGGGCTGAGTGGCATATAGGGGGTTAAAATGCATTTCTGGAGGTATATAGGCATATCATGGGGCTGAGTGGCATATAGGGGGTTAAAATGCATTTCTGGAGGTCCAGAAATGCATTTTAACCCCCTATATGCCACTCAGCCCCATGATATGCCTTTTAACCCAGCATGTACTGGCTGCCTTGGCTTGATAGGAGTGTGATTGCTGTTAGCAGTTTGATATCAGCAATCACACTCCTATCAAGCCAAGGCAGCCAGTACATGCTGGAACCTGGGGATGATAGTAGTGGGATTACAGCCTCCATATGCCATGCTACAACAACCACCCCCCTTACACATCCATGCTATCACACACACACTCATTCACAAACATTTAAATACTCATTCATTCCATTAATCACACACACTTCACACATTAAACACACTACCCAAAAACCCTCCCCCACCCCCTTACCTGAACTGCAGATCTCTCACTCGAAGACTTCTGCAGGGGACCGGCTGTAGCAACTTCTCTGGCCCCGCCCCCAGAGGAGGGAGGGGGGAGATAGAGTTCTGTGAGGACGCTGCAAGCTTCCTGTCCTCCTGCTTCTAACAGAAGAGACGCTGCTCGCGACCGGTAAGCAGCATGGCCCCAGCAGACATTTTTTGGGGGGTCTGAGAAGACGACCCCGATTATAAGACGAGGGGTATTTTTCAGAGCATTTGCTCTGGAAAAAACCTCGTCTTATAATCGAGCAAATACGGTAATTCATTTTGATGCACACCTATTCTTTATACTGCAGGGTTTGAGGTTTCATATTGATGAATATTTGTATCAGGGAACTCTGGAATGGAAGCACATGTAAGACCACATCTGTAATGAATCACCTGTCGCCAAAAGGTATAAGTAATTGAAAAAAAGGGAGAAATAAATGAATCAGGAGGAAATGTGATACAAGTCCAAAGTACAGGACATTAAAATGGCTGCACCCATTACGTAGTCATAAGGAGGGTTTCTCACTAGGGTGACCACATCGGCCATGTTTTCCGTGACACGTTTAATGCTGACCACCCCAGATAAAGTGTTGCCCTGCAGTTTGAATGATGTATTACTGACTAATTGGTTCCCTTCCATAAGTCTATACATCCCACATATTACAGGCAGCATTTTTTTCTGGGAAAACATGGCCGATGTGGTCACCCTATCATGTATCAATAATTTTAATTTGTAGGTTTCTTACATAGTTGCTGAATCCTGAACCTGACATTTAGATACATCTCGTATCTATTTGAAATCATCAGAAAGATGCATTGTTCTGGAATTTTGATTGATTTACAGGAAGGGATGCATGCATTATTACAAAACACACACACGGATTTTATTCTTGTACTTGCATAGTTTACCATCCAGGTTGAAGTGACGGTTTTTGAGGCAGTCCTTTCTAGTGACAAGAAAGCTTTTTAACTTTGGAACTCTTATTTAAATAGAGTGTTGACTCATCTTAGGTGGAATTATGTACAGAAATAAGCAAACACAGCTCTATTCAGTGTGATCTATATATACAGCTATGGTCTATGAACAATCAAGACTCCTGTGTAGACAACATTCTTGTTTACTGTGTACTTTTTAAGGTCACTTAGCATTCTGCCTCATGAACGTGCTTTGGGCGGATCGTAAATACAGTGTGACTAGTATTTTGGTTACACATAAGTTATAATACAAAACAAGAGTATTTTTTAAAGCAATGCCAAAGAAATGAACGTATCTTTACCTGGGTATATACAATGTGTATATGTATAGACTTATATGTATATGTATAAACATATATACAGTCAAAAGTCAGAAGGTGCTATCGGCAACGTAAAAATATGTCATTTTGTGTCAAAACCCTTCAAAAATAAGGATTAAAATGCTATTTTAAAGTCACACTCCAGCTTTGGTTCAAGTCAAAAGAAGAGTCGCAACCTTGCAAGCTTGTTATTTGTGAATTAAGTACCTTGAATACAATATGCCAGGCATGCATGCGCAGGAAGTGTATAAAAGTACAGGTATGTTTTATAAAGCTGCCAAATGCACAAAAAATGGTTTTAAAAGACCACTTACACCAACATGTGGTGTAATGACAGGTATAACCATCACCTCCGAAATGCCAGTATTGTAATTTAAACAGAAATGTATAAAGGCGGCTAGTTTTGTTTCTATATATAATTATGTGATTTTACTGCACTTTAAAGACTTAAACTAAAACCTATAATTATTGAATTAAATCGTCCTTATATTTCACTGTTGCAAAAGAAGCTCAGCTTCCCAAGTATTATTTATTTTATTTTATTTTTGTGGGAAAATGTATTTTGTTTGTTCAAGGTGTGAGTGGATTTGGTATGTAGTTATGTGCCGCCATAGTGATGTACCTTTTTTTTTTTTATAACCATGAGTGTGTCTTTTTTTATTAAATAAAACAAAATGGGCAAACATATTTAGCTTTGGGAGAATATCTACTTCAAACAGAGCATGAAATTGAAAAGGTTAGAAGAGGACAAAGGTTTCCCCACATGACTCACTGCATAGTAACTTGGCTGTACACTGGTGGTTTCTCAAGATGTCATATGGCTTTAGCACATTAAAAATATTCTACAACTTTAAATAAAAAATCAAACCGAATCTATTCTTTGATTGTTATGATGTTTTCTATCCAACATGTCCAGCGACTCATCATCAGTATAGTTATTCTATAGTTGTCTTGCTTGGAATACACGTATAGCGCAATTGTTTCAGGTACGTTTAGTTTAGATTGTAACTTTGTCAGTAGGACCCTCTTTACCTAATGTATCAGTTTATCTTAGTCTGTTTTTTTTGTCATACTCTTTAAATGTATGTATTGTAAGAAGCGCTATATAAATTGTTGGCGGTATATATGGTTAATAATAATAAAAGTAAACTTCATAGAAGCTGTGATTCTTGGCAGGTTCAACATTATCTAATCAATTTCCTGTACTGATGTTCTCGCTCTTACTCACCCACCCTTACAAAGGTGAGAACCAATCAACAACAACCAGCAGCCTAACAATAGGTGACAAATAACATAACGTGGAGGAATAAATATGCCACTCTTGAGAATATCTAAAACAAGAGATGGGGTTTGTTAGAAATTTAATCCTTTTGAATACATTTAAAAAATAACTTTTATTATATTATCCCAAAACATGTCATTCTTGTGGAGGCATTAAACAAGATCATTAGGATGTTTCTTGATAACCCAGCATTCTATACCTTCTATATCATTAATGACTGCAAATATATTGTACAGGGCACTAATGTCATGTCCTTATAAAAAGCCCCCCCACTTTATACCGTTTCAGCTTCAGATGTCTGGGAGATCAAAAAGCCACCAATAAGAAATGAATCAATCAATATGTTTTTGTTTCTTTTTCTCATCTTTTTTGGTCTTGGGCAGTTTATATAACTTTTCTCATGGTATACTAATTAGGTGGGTATAGATTGCTTATTTCAATTTGTAAATACAGTTTCAAAGGTTTGGTAAGTGTACACAGAACTTCAAATCAAATGATGACATATGTCTTGTGTAGGACGAACTGAGACCTATACTGTTTGTATTGTTGTGAGCACTCTTAATTATATTTATGGTCACTTTCACTAGTAAGTAATGGTCATTGTTTCTCTTCTGTTCTCTTTTCTTAGGGGATGGACTTATAACCCAGAACAAAGTAACATAGCACCATGTTGTGATTTATGTGATGTACCCAATGCTTTCTAAACAAAGAATATCATTTAACTTAATATTCAAGCTTTGTAATAAAGTATATCAATAGTGCCATGTACTTATACATTTTCAATGTTGCTTTTTAGACTTCAATAAAAGACAATTTCCTGCTAAAGCCAAAATTATATTTTAGCTGTTCATCTTAGCCGATAGATCTAATTTTCCCATTTCAGTCTTTAGGATGATTGCTATTGAATTATGACAGGCGGATTTATATTTTTAAAAGTCATATTCCACTGAGGGTGCCTCCTAAAATATCACCAGATGATCAATTAATCAAGGACATTTGATTAGCAGCACCTGTCTTCTACTTAGCATCTTCATTCCTATGAACGCAGTAAGGGTATATTTAGTTTTTTACACATGGTTTCTCCATTTTGGCTTTATTTTTGTTGAATAAATCATGACATGATTTGTGTCGTCGTTCATCCGAGGTTGTATTTACCTTATTTTTAGACCTGCTAAGGTACAGATGATTGTTATTGTGTCCTGATATGTAAAACCATAGATTTCAAAGAGGGTGTACTTTCTTTTTCACATGACTGTGTGAAGCGCTGCACAGTGAAAAAAGAAATAAAAGAAACCTATCTGCCATTTTATTCTTCTCCCCTATGCACACTTAAAACTGAGATACTGGAGTTGCTCATAAATACCCCTGTCATTGTTCCAAAGCCCTCCTTTAAATATTACATCACTGACCACAACCACTCACAGTCCCCTTTAAATTAGAAGGCCTTCAAAAGAAATGAGATGTGATGTCATAAATTGTCAGGTAGCCAGAGCAGCGCACTGTCAAATGGTACTGAACAAGAAACTACAGAAAAATGGTAGATTGATTTAGGACAGAAATATGTTTATTTAACATATCTGCAAGAGTAGAGCATAACAATTTACATATTGGAAAAACATAGTTTTTGTTAACAAACGATAAATCCTTATAGGTCTTGAAGGCTGGGCAAACGCCTTACTGCATGTTATCTGCATCTATAGCGTGCGGCTGCAAAGTTTTTGCCATCAGCCCATCATCACTTAAAATACCTAGGCCGTTCTGTCATTGCCATTGTAAGATCATAGACAACTGTCTAACACATGTCATATGAAATAAATGAAATATGCTTGTTTTATAAGCATATATAATATGCTTGTCATGTTTTTAATTAATAAGCACATTTGCCGTACAAAGAATATTCTGATCCTAACCACTAAAGTGGAAATAAAATGTTGGCTTTAAAGGTGAGTTTAAAGGTGAGTTTCCAACAAGTACCAGTTTCACATACAATACATTTTTCAAAAATATTGCACAGTTTTCTAGTTCCATTTTTGCATTATATATTGTTTTCAGATCATGACTCCTTATCATCCTTACTTGTGGTAAACAACTATTACCAAGCTGAACACTCTTGATTTTTTATTAAGTATTGCCATACAGAATCAACTCAGTGTGGTGTCATCCAAAATATCACATGACTGTCAACTATGGCAGCCTCCAAGACAGCAAGAAGTTTATTGGAGTAAAATGGTTTTTTTTTGTTTGTGTCTATACCAGCCTCTATTCTCATATACAGTATTGTATTTTATGCTCAAGGTGAAAATATTTTGTTCATGGAAATTCCTCTGTAATAAAAATGTTAATTTTAGATAAGCGAAGAAAGGTTGTATTACATTCTCCATCATTCTCCATCTGCCCCTGAAATCAGATGAGATACAGCCACTTTGGTTGTACTTAATGACACCCTAGAAAAAATGCGACATCATAGTACAAAAAAACAAAACTTAAACAGCACAGAAACATTTTGGTGAACTTTTTCTATGGGATGGTTTTCTTAACTGGGTTAGTTTTTTGCCATTTTGAGTTTCATAGCTGCCTTTGTATAATATTTTGATACTATAAAAAAGTAATCTCTAAGTACTTAAACTAAATGTTGTATTATGATTTTAATCACACAGAAGACATCTCAGTTTGAGATCTTTATCCTAATATTACAAGGTTTGCTGAGTCTTATCAAGTGACAAGTACTTCATATTAAAAAGCATGCACAATCACCACTAATCTCATTATACACAGTCATTTTGTACACTTGCTCATAAAAGTACCCACTATTATACAAATCATGTATGCACTATTTTTATACATAATTAATTTTGTATAATGCAATTATATTTTGATTCTAATCCAAGTAAAGATGTCTGACTATATATTACATCATTTTATGATAGTTCTTAGTTACTTTCTTAGTCAAAAGTTATGTTTAATCGCAAACCCCTCCTACAGTGCCCTCCACTAATACCCTTGGTAAATATGAGCAAGGAATGCTGTGAAAATGCTCTTTACTGTTTAACTCTTTGAACTTTTCTTCATAAAAGTCACAAAAATACTCTTCTTTAAATTATATCAAACAATTGCAAACCCAATATATATAAACACAACATATATAATATATATATATGCTATACAATTATATATATACAATATATATATGCTAACAATTCCACTGGTACAATGTATATATAATATTCCACACTTACTTGTAGTGAACCCTATCACCCACACTCTTTTGGATGACAGATCCACTTCAGGAAAACAATAGCTCATTCTGGGTGGGTAAATGTGGTCCAGCTTATCCCCATAAACATGGATAGAGCATGGCCTTTTGTGTAACATTGGCTGTCAGCTGGCTTGGCAGTCCAGTTGTTGGGAATGTTCTTGCATATTTTGGGATCCTGGCTAATATACATAAAATAAAAATCCAAATATGTCCTGCTATAAACCAATATCATTATGTAACATTACACGAAAGCAGCTCTGTGAAGATATTTTTAGTAAATTCATATGAATAAAATGAAATTCTACTTCCTTACATTTGCAGCTCTTTCCACAATGTTAATATACATATCGAAATAGGAACCATTCTATTCAATATCATTTCATATACCGTATTTAGTTTCTTCAAGAAAAAGGAGCAATGCCAAAATAATCAGATATTGGGAAGAAACAGAAATTCTGGGAGGTAAAAAGTACACCGCAACTCCAAAGTGGCTGCGCCTAAGTTAAATAATATCTTTTTAAAGGTTTGCTTGTTTTGAAGAAAAGGATTTGCAAATTATGAAATCTTTTTTGTCAACATTGGTCAGTAATTCAGTTCACCCACTAAAGGCGTTGCCCAAAACTTGGCTGTTTAGTTTGTGTAATTAAGCGCACAGGGTCACTGCTTACATTTATGCTGCGATAGATAAGTAGTAGTAATGCTAGGACTGTTGTTTTAATGTTGTTAGTTAGAAGAATAGGGATCCTGAATCTTTAAAACCCTGGGATTATCAAAATAGAGAATATCAAAATAATATAGCCTTGTAAAATAGTAATGGGATGTAAAATTCAAGTTTATTTGTAACTCCAGGTTATTTTATGCACTACTTGTTATGTATTGTTTACCGATTACAGTGCACAGTGCTGTGGAATATAACGGCACTATAAATCAATGCATAATAACAATAAGCAAGATTTCTCAGTCTTACAAATGTAATTCACAGCACCGATAATTGACATCCTGATCTTGGGCTACTTTATGCAAGCTGTTGTCCACAGTAATTGATGAGTGAGTGTTTTGAAAAAACTTGAATATTAATAGATTCAAGTTGCCTAATGCCCTGAGTGCCTACAAAGAAGTGTGGCATGTAAAGCACTTATGACTACAAATTTAAATTTAACCAACCTATGCTTTCTTAAGCATAGGCTGTAGAGACATTAAGATAATGAAAAATATTTAACCTCTGAAATTTATGGATTGTATCTTGGATTCCCCATGTGGCCAAATTTGGAATTGCAGGTTTGAAAGTTACAAACATTACTAAATATATCTTTTGCTTACTTGTAAATATCTAAAATGTATCATAACAGACATTTTAACTTCCATAACTTTTTAATTTTTATAATTTGAATTATCATTTGTTTAAATGATAAAATGCTTTATATATTTTGACTAGTTCAGACAAAGCCATGCCATTTAGCTAAGATTAAATCTGTATCCCCTGCATGAGATCATACTACGATTTATAGGATGCTGGAGTCTGCAAGCTTCAATTTTTCAATAGAAAGAAATAATACAAAAAGGCACTGTTTCTTTAAAGCAACACTATTGTTGTGGTGCATTATTTTATTTTTGTGTAGTAATATAAGATTTTTTTTTACATGGAACAGATTTCTTGATGTTATAACAACCATTTAATACAGTGCAGATAAAAAATAGCTTTTTTTAGGTGCAAAAATTTATTATATATAAAATTGTTATAGCTTTAAAAGTTTAACATCAGTTAATCTGCTGAAATAATTCACATTATGGTGTTTTTTCCCTGGAGATAACAATGTATATATATATATATATATATATATACATATATATATATATATATATATTCATAATTATATTGGACAATATCCCTGCCTATGAGATGCATCTATAAACATATGAATATGAATATAAATATTCATGCTATATTGGAATACAATTGAGAGGGGATCATTGTTCCTGTTTCAAGGGTTTCAGTAAGGTGTTGCTATTCTGTGCAGTGCAAAGAAACTTAAGCCCCCTCTGTGGGAGGCAAGGAGTTATGTAGCTCATTAAATCTTAAGAAAGCAAAGGGAGAAGCTGCTTCCAATTACCAGGATGAAAATTAATGAAATAAAAACTACAGAAACACTGCAGTATTATGCAATAAAAAGGGCTTTGCCGGCGTTAACAAGGCAATATGTAATATTTGTGTGGTTCTACCTCAACTTCGGCCTGAACACATGGTGATTCTGCACATAAAATATATCCATATTAATGAATTAAAAATCCTTGATAATCCCACACAATTTTCTGTTCATTGCTACTATAGGAATGGCTAGTAGAGTATATGCTTATGGGCCCGGTATCTCAAAGACATGTTGGATGACCCCAAGGCACTATAAAGTTATTCTACATTTGTGGCAACTTGGAACTTCTGGTTTGAATTTAGTATTTACTAGTTATCACATGAACTTCCTATAGACCTTATTTTGTCTAGCAAAATTCATGCCACCTGCTAGAAGAGTTTGATCTTCTAACAACTCTGCGTGCAAAGGATGACTCTTCATATGTGGCCTGAGAGCTTTAAGTTGCCTGTGACCCTGTTCACATACCGTTTATAATAAAGATGGCATGCGGTTCCAGGATTTATGACACGAAAAAAAAAAATGTTTGGTTTCCCAGGAGGAATACATTGTTATCTTCAGGGGGGAAAACACCATAATGTGAATTATTTCTGCAGATGAACTCATGTTAAACTTTTAAAGCTATAACAATTTTATGACTTTTTGACTATAAATGTAGATGGTTATTTCCTATGCACACAACACTAAGACTACAAAACACTCCTGATTCAACTTTCAACAGCTTTTTACATTTTTGTTAAAATTATACAAGCGTTCACTTATAACTGAGCATTATATTTGAGCACGCATGTAAATTCTATACAGCACTGTGTTTCATACTATTGCAAGCACAAAGTTGTTAATAAATGAAGAGCATGGCATTAAGATATAATAAGTAGTACCAGGGGTCAGCAAGGTGTCTGTATACAGCTACCTGTGTCCGTCCCGAAAGTTTATGGTGTCCATCACCCTGCCAGTGCCCTCTAGGGGCAGATTCAACTCAGGGCTAAATGCTCTCCTTCTAGCTGGCCGAGGTTGCACGAGGTCTGTTTCTACAGACCTTTACTTCAGTGCCATCTTCTTGAGGAACATTCCTCATCAATTATTAGAGCACTTTACCAGTGTGTACAGAAAACTAAATTTTGACACATAAGACATGGAAAGTACACATGCTTCAAAATGAAATAAAGAAAAAAAAAGGGATATCACATAAGACATAACAAAACAGGGAATAATACATATGAAGTAAAGAAGAAGATGATGGGGCACAAAAAATTACGGTGTAAACAAAATGTAATGAAGTACATGTTAACAAAATTCAATAAAATGAAAAAAAGGACAAATGAGTGATAAAGGGGAATAACATAAGGGACGAGTGTGGAAAGAAGATATAGTTAACATAGGGGAAATGCAAACCTATTGCTTGTTTCTTAAAATGGACCTATGACAAAACAAAATATTTATAATTAATAAATTAATAATTAAAAAAAAGGTATAATTAATCAATACATCAAAAGCCTGCTGGGACAACACACAAGATAATAATTGATATTTTCAATTAAATTGTCATTGAAATGTTTGTGCCTTTTCTGCGCCAATTATTTTAAAATTACAAAGATTCAAGAAAACTTAAAGAATGATCATCCACTAAGTACATTTTACTACTCAAGCCCTGGTCGAAAAATAAACCTGAAAGCCAAATTAACAAAATGATAAATTTTGTAGCCTACTGTTTACACCAACAGTATTCACTAAATATTCCAAGCAGTGCGTTGTAGTGAACCATTACAATAGCCTCTCAGGCAAGATTAACAAAATCTTCCGCAAACATTGGCATATCCTTTCAACAGATTAATCTTTTGAAGACATATCCCAATACAAACCCATGTTTGCATACAGCGGAGACTAAAAGAGAAATACTTGTGGAACCTGACTTTGGTGATGGGTACCACCACAAACAACCCCCCCCTTACCAATGAAATAAGGTCAGGTTAAGTATCATGTCCACATCAACAGAAGTACGTGTATAATCAGTGGAGGTTTCCCACACCCACACTGGCGACTTCATTAAATCCGTAAAAAGAATCTCATGCATCTAATTTACTAATTCCCTTGTCGATTATGTTACAGAAAAATAAATTATGCCTACTCTGTATTGTAAACAAACTTTAATCTATGAGACGCAATTTCTAAAATAAAAGGAAAAACTCTCTCGACAGGGACAAAAATGGAACAAGAATGCTTTTCTCATTCCACATATTGAAAATGTTTTAAAAACTTCAGTGAAAGCTCCAATAGGGTGCCCCTTCCCCACCCACTTCCCTTCCTACTTACATCTAATTTTGTTTTTTTGGGGGGCTACATCCACCCCTGCGTGTGGCTAGTCCAGTCGCTTTATACAAATATATTGTTTTAGGGAAAATGAAGATGAGCACTTGACTGCAACTCCAAAGACCCTTAGCCAGTATGATACTCATATGGACAGTAACCCAAAAAAGCAGATGCACCAGAGGCACAAAAAAGGTGACATACATATATTATTTAGGCCTATCTTGTTGGGTATTGTGACCTAAGTAGGCCTTGTATGTAATTTGTACAACCACGTATAGTGGATAAAGTGGATAAACATTTGTAATACTTCATTGTTGGGAAGTTGATGCAATGAAAAGTTATCCTTCAATACCACTGTCAATTGATTGTTCAAATAATTGCTAACTTTATAAAGCAGCCAGGAAACCAAGGCAGGTGAAAAAACTGCTGTAGTCAGCTACTGTCAGGTGTGCTTTGGCACCCAGGAAACTGGCTTAATTAATTTGTTACTTGAGCCGAGTTTATTGCCAGTTTAGAATACCACCTTTTACTACATTTGCCAGATTTGTTGGATTTATCAGAGCATTTCTTGTTATATACTAAATCACATACCTCCCAACATTTCAAAATGTGAAAGAGGGACACTTTTTTTAAAAAAAATTAAAATGGCTAATGCTAGCCTCCCTCCTTTGATTTTGAGATCAAAACATTTGCCATTTGTTACTGCAAACATTTTTAGATAAAAAAATTCCATTGTATTCAGTGGAACAAAACTGTGATCACATTATTCCTTATGATATTCTTGTAAGAAACTTTTATTTCTTTATTAGTTCATGTTTTTTTGCTTTTATTTCCTTTTATTTGCTAACCTGCCCCCCTAGACGGTGGGGTGCACAAAGGGGGCAATACACAAGGTTGTGGGCAGACACAAAAGAGGGCCTGGCTGGGGCATTAATACACAAGGCGGCAAAAATATATAAGGGGGGTTAATGACAAAGCAGTGTAATTTTTTTATGCTTCAGTGTTGCAGAGCCTGTCCTGGTGTGTGTCTAGGTGTCGGTGTGGCAGAGCCTGTGTGTGTTTGGGTGTCAGCATGGCAGAGCCTGTGTGTGTGTGTGTCTGTCCTGGTGTGTGTGTTAGGGTGCTGGTGTGGCAGAGCCTGTCCTGGAGTTGGTTGTCTGGTGTCTGTGTGCAGACCTGTCCTGGTGGTGCTGGTGTCATGTGCAGAGCCTGTCATGTGCTGTGTGTGGTGTCTGGATCGGGGGCGTGTGCATTATCGTCTTGCGTGTTGTTTGGGTGTCGGAGTGTTTTAGTGCTATATTAGTGCTCTTATGTCCTGGTGTGTGTGACTGGGTGTTGGTGTGGCAGAGCCTGTCCTGGTGTGTGTCTGGGTGTCTGTGTGGCAGAGCCTGTCCTGGTGTGTGTTTTGGTGTTGCTATGGCAGAGTGTGTCCTGGTGCGTATTTGGTTATCTGTTTTCTGGCACTTAACTTACTGTAGGAATAAATTGAATTATTTAATTTTTATCTATCCAGAGATAAAAAGCCCTCATGAATTTGTAGTCACTTCACAGGACAAAACTTTCTAGTCACAGAAATCGCTGAGAGGAAAAGTAAAGGTTTTGTGTTATTTACTCTATTTCAATCTGCCTATTTTATTGAAAAGGATTAGTGGCACTAAAGTGTGGCTTTGGGTGTATCATGACTTTTAACACTTTTGGTTCCTGGAATTTTAATAAAAATGTGATATGCTGTTATCATAAAGGAATAATTTAATATAGTTTTAAAAATAATGATTTATAACTATTTGGATGGTAAATAATCTGGCTCAGATGGGTGTGTGTAAGGGGTGTGGCATGTGGGTACAAGAGCTCGACCACGCGATGCATTACATGGGGCTGGTGTCCAAATATTTCCATGGATGCCTTTCAGTCCCAGTCTGGCCCTGGTGTATTTGTTATAGTAGCAAATATTTCATACATTTAAATAGTATCTTGATCCTTTCTGTGGTATTGGACCTCTATTCAATGATGCATCTTTTTCAGTGGATTTATGAGGACCGGACTGAACAACATAACTGTTTATGTATCTCAAATATATTCTCATCCGCTGTGTTAATGGGCCACATGATTAGGTTTCCCCAGGGCTAAATACTGCCAACCCTCCCATGATGCCATCTAAAGTTCCAAATAGTCTCTCCTGATCCAAATAAATTGCATTTCATAACTGCAAAGTAGCAAGCATGCTTACGTTGCTCCATGTAGCATCTGTTAAAGTGGAAGTCATGTCATTTTTCCTGTCATCAATGGAACAAACTGTTTGCTTCACTGGCGTCTTTCTTTCAGCTAAACAAGGAGTGTTTTACTTAGAAATGGTGCCTGTCCCTATTTACATACCTAGTTCATTTTTCGTTCACTGACAATTTCCACCCTTAAATATGAGAGATGTTCAAGATTCAAGGTTTGTATATTTTACCTGCTGAGGGTGAAGAGGAGTTTGGTGCTCTTGGTTATTCCTAAGAACTGTCAGGTCATTCACTTGTTGAGTGTACCATTCAATCTATCAAGTGACCCTGGAGCTGTTGCAGTCCTCCATAAAACTGGATGTTTGTTTATGAATGTGGCTTATAGTTTTGGAGATTTTCTGACCCGAGATGCAACAGATTCTGCAGCTGTGATCCATTGGAGATTTTTTAGCCACTCGAACATCCTCTTCACAGGATGTTCAGCCAATATGAGGACACGTCCTCATCCAGGTTGATTCAGAACATTTCCATTTGATGTGAACTTCTTAATTACTGCCCTGGTAGGCATTTTCAATCCCATTTTGTGAAGCTCAACAAACTTGTGCTGCACATCACCGCTATATTAATTGGTCTTACCCACTGTGAAGAATGACTAAGGGAATTTGGCCTATGTGCTATCTAATATCTATACCCCTTTGAAAGTCATTGCTGAGCAATTTCCTGATCCTAGTCACCCCTAAAAATGTAATATATTAATGGAAATATACTTTACATATATTTTTCTCATATGAATTCATGGGGTAACAATATTTGTGCCATACATATATTTCAATTTGTTTGCATAAACCTGTATTGTGTTTGCGATTGTTTGATATCCATAAGAGCAGAGTATGTTTGTGTAGTTTTTGAAGAAAAGGGTCAAAGATTCAAACAATGAAGCCAATTTTTCACAGCATTCTCTGCTCATATTAGTGGAGGGCACTGTAGTTCCTATGTAGCTGGCACCCAAGGGGTTAAACATTGTTCTCTTTTCTTTGATGGCTTGTAAATTCATTTGAGCAGAACCTTCCTAATCTTTTGTTTCTGTAAGTCTAAATTGTTATATTATCCACTACTTCTTATCTCCTGTTTAGCCATTGTATAATGGTTAATAATATAATATTTGTGCTTGTTTAGGTATTTAAGCTAATCCTTATTTGGAAAAAAAAATTCAAAAAACTACTAAAACAATACATTATAGTAAACTGCTTGCAATGAAACATATTTTTGAAAACTATAGAGAATTGACATGTACTATTGCTATTTAATTTTCATGCTTTCAAAGTTTATGAGACTCTTGATTTGAAGACCCAAACTCTCTTTTAGTAATTGAATAACAGCCAAAGCCGATCACTATCATATGTACAGCATATTAATGCGTTCTCCATATTTTGTTTTACATTGTAAAGAAGATAATTATCAAAAGCCCACCTGGTTTTAGAGTCCCATGCCGTTTACAAATATGGTATGTCTGAGAATGGTGTAATTGGGTATTACTTCCTCCATAAACTGTTGTTGTTTAATGAACTGTCACATCTTCTGTTTCAACACCATTAAAGATAATGTATGGAATCATAGTTGTGTTAGTACAAACAGTTCCTAAAATTCTGAATTGTGCCTTCTACAATGCATACTTCCGCAACACAGACTTTATGGCATGCCCATGCAAGAAAGACGTTTTTCTTTTAATTTAATGTTTTAAATGGATACACACAGACCTGAATTCCAAATGGAAATCATAGATGCCACAGATTGCTATCTAGTTTTGCATGCTGTGCAAAAAAAAAAGAAAGTATGAACAAAAGATTAAAACATCCCTGTTCAAAAGGTCACATGGCTGCGGCTGCAATATTAGCATGAACGGATGTCTAATTATAATTATATGTCTAATAACCACACAATGACATGTCAGTGGTTCGGTCTGTCTATCAATTCATAAAAGTTTATGAAAAGTCAATTTTAAGGATCCTCAATGCATTTGGATCAGTTATACAGGGTGATGTCTTGGTTGTAAGTGAACTATTTTAATTTATTTAATTTTATATATATATATATATACATTTTGTATTATATATATATATATATATATATATATATATATATATATATATACACACAAATGTAATCCAATGATTACATGATATATGAGAGATAATATTTCAGAAATTATATAATGTGTACATTTAAACAATACAAATCTCTTTGTCTAATAAAAAATTACTTCATTGTACTAATACTTAGAATGTAGTGTATACTGACCGTAATCGAATTATTACAGGGTGATTATTAAGAAAAGATATTGCCTACAAATAGCTGCTGTCTAATCAATTAATTGCCGATCGTGACAGATGTGGACGTCTGTTTTT
Organism: Spea multiplicata; assembly: GCA_009364415.1. Lineage (NCBI taxonomy): Eukaryota > Metazoa > Chordata > Amphibia > Anura > Pelobatidae > Spea > Spea multiplicata. The sequence continues at coordinate 12,588 of VKOC01021979.1, read as the reverse complement.
TTAACATAACTTAACTTAGAGATATTGAAGTGCTTTACAAGTGATTTCCTTTCCAGCCCTGTTTACCCAGAACATTAAATAAGGTTTTGTGCTTGTAGACATTGCAGCTGTTTACATTGGTTGGTGTACCTTAATTAAATAAACAACAATTACTGTTCTATAGATAAGGTCTGCATTATACACCTGACAGCAATATGTACTAAAAAATACTGATATGCCTTGATTGGATGCATCACATTGTTTTAAAATGCAACTTAAATCATGACTAATTCTGAAAATTAGGTGTATTCACATAACGGTGTGTCTGTACTGTGCCTTACCCTTTGTTTCAGTGCCTGTTGACACAGTGTTCTTGATATTTATTCATATGCTTGTGAGGCTAAGGGGGTTAGTAATGCATTCACATGTACAGAAGTGGGTTCCTCAACTTTCTTATAACAAAATGTGAGCTACAAAGAATTACCTTTTTTTAAAGATAAACAGCTGAACACAATTTTGTTTCTATGTAAATATGTCAACAGTATCAAAAAAGTCAGTTTTACACAGAAAAATCCATACAATGGCCTGTGATGGCTTCCCATTATATCTGGGTCTATAATGGCCCAGAGGGCCCAAGGATGGTGTTCAGGAGTTATTGCGCAGTAGCAGAGTTAGACAGGGCCTGGTGCAGGGTGACTGCACTCTCCCGGGTGGGCATCTAGGGTTGTGCGGCCACATAGGGCCCTGACATAGCAGCTGATGTTGTCCAGAACAAAGCAGAACTTGGAGATATCCTGCAGGCATGGGTCATCAACTAAACATTGAACCTAAACATAGAGCCAAGAAGGACATACATTTAGACTGCAGACTGAGACAAACATAACAAATGGGAGGGGTACAACTTATAAAGGAAACAGATCTGAAGCAAAGAGCAAAACCGGAATCATGGAATCAGAAGCACAGAACAGAGCATATGGAAATCCGGGAATGGATTACAGCAAAAGGGGAATTGGGGAAACTCTCGCGAGACTAGGGAAACTAGAGAGAAGCAGCTTCGCAGCCCCGGATGAGGCCTGACCGTATCCTGTTTGTATTAAAGGGACATCCAAGTCATCATGGACTTTAAATTCCACAGATTACCCCATATGCATTTCCTGATTTTGTCACAACCCAGCTTGGCCAAACACATCTCCATAGATGTCACATACTTACCTTCAGTTCAGATCCCTATGTGCACAAAATCAATGGGAGCGCTCTGCTGACATTTATTGGCTGCTTCAGTTGTTGGACCATGAAGGAGAAGATATTTTGTAGCTGCAGAACTGTTGTTTTTAACTTAGGAAAATTGTTTTTTTTTTTAAAGAAAGCATAGAATATTTATCTTGAGTGGGGCATTGGGGATAGTAAACTGTCCCTTTAATGTTTCAAGTTTCTATTATAGGCAGGTAGTAGGTATTATATTATGATCATGTTCATTTGATCAATTTCTTGTGATTCTTCTATCTATGAGTATAGGCAATATGCAGCTTTACAGCTCCAGCCCTTAAGGGCTACATGTTGGCCCAGGAATTCTGTGTATCGTTCCCTAAAATAAGTTGTTAAATTAATTGTAATTGAGATGCCTGTGCTTGGGCTGGGATATCCAAAGATTGTGGCCTTTATGCAGTCCTCGAGGACTAAAGTTGTGCAGCATGTGCTTCGATTACGCTTAAATAACATAATTTGCGGATTTTATCAAAACCTTATGCCTAATTATATAACTAGATGAGGTATCAGTCACTTCTTAGTCACTTTATGCCATGAAAACAAGCATTTGTTTTCATATTTCTGCAGTTCAAGTTTTTGTTAGCTTTTATTAAACATGGTAATCCATATAAATAGCATATTTTTGCTATAAAAAATCTGTTGTATTTGTATGCGTTTGCCTCTTTTGTTCACTATTACATAACAATCATACTTCAGAACAAATGTTCAAAGATGATATTCCTGGAGTTTGCAAACATTTAAAAGCACAATGATGTAGTCTAGTCATTTTTGTTATAGTCTCTTTAAGTGAAAGGCCTAACTGAAACGTCACTGGGTGTGCAAAAATGTTTAAATGCTATGTGTCTGCCAGAATGTTTTGTCAATCATTCATCCTAGAGAGACAAACTGTCTCTATATCACATACCAAAGGATGTCACTTTCCTGACAACACAAAACCCTTCGATTTTAGTGACATTTCATGAAAATATCATGATAACTGTGAATGCTTCTCAATCTGCTGCCACTGTTCCGTTTAAATCCATTTCTGTATATGCTAGACAACTTGTCTGATTCTTTTTAGAATTTTAAAATATCTACAGTTGTCATAGGAAAAAAAGTTTCTACAAAGAACTGGTATTATCTCATATTTGGTCCGCAATGCACTGGTAGAGTGGTATGCTGGGATGACTATTTTGGTTCTTGCTATGATGGAACTGCAAAGAACCCAACAGAAATCTCTTTTTCCCTGGTGATGAAGCAGTCCAAAAGAGCAACACTCCATGAATGGTGATAGTGTGAGTCCCTCTTTGCTCACACATGATCGCCAAGAATTCCAAACCATGGACATATAGTCCCTACTGTTCTAATGCTCAAAAGGAGACTTGTCAAATATGTATGAAAACCAGCGGCCTAAAATTATCCTGTCATTAGGCCTACCTCTGTTGAGTTCTGTCACCATAGCAGTATAATCCTGCATTAGTTCAAACTTTATTGGCAGAAATACAAACATAGAGATTAAATACAGAGTGGTGTTTGTCAGGTTAGCACATGTTAAGGTGTATAGTCAAATACAAAAAAAAGTTTTATGTTTGGTAATACACTCTGATTGTAATCATTTTGTTATGCACTCCTCCAAACCATCTACAGTGGACATAAAAAGTCTACACACCCCTGTTAAAATGCCAGGTTCTTGTGATTTTAAAGAATGAGACAAAGATAAAACATGTCAGAACTTTTTCCACCATTAATGTGACCTATAACGTGAACAATTCAATTGCAAAACAAGCTGAAATCTTTAAGGGGGAAAAATTAAAAAAAACCTCATAATAACCTGGGGGTCCCTCACATCCCATCTTACTACCACACCTGCATCCTTTCTCATACATTATCGTTTTATGCACGCGCCAACCCCCCGACTTGGGTGTACCAAGAGAACGCCCTACTCTCTCCATATATGTTGGATCAGCTCCTCTGGGTGACGGGACAGTTGCGTCCCTCCTTGCCAGCTTTACCTCGCATGACCGCCTATATCGTTGGTATATGGGACACCATGTCTAAGTATCTTCCCTCCTTGGCCCAACTTACCTTTCTCACACCACTTTGCACTATAGAATTGCTGATTCCTGGGCTACACATAACTGGTCGTGACCTCACTTCCAAGTACTAGGTGACCTATATAGTGAAAACACCTTACACACCTTTTCACATCTCTCATCTATACATTGAATCCCACGCAATGACTTTTATAAATACCTTCAGATCCGTCACCTACTCCAATCGTCATCATACTCTGTTGCCCAACAATCACACGCTCTCTGTGCCATCGCTATGGCACTATGTGCTACTGCTCCACAATGCAAAGGAGCAATTTCGGTTTGGTATTCCCTACTGATAGACCATTTCTCGGCCCAAAAACTCCCCCACATGTTAGCATGGGAGACAGAGTTGTGTCGTAACTTAACTCATGAATTCTGGCTCGAGGGGGAAGAAATGATGAAAGGAGTGTCTTTCTGCACAAACAAAAAAAAATAGCTGCAGATGGTACTTGATGGTACTTGATACCTCACCACTCTAGACTCTAGGAGGGGTTGCGGACAAGAGGGCTCCATGGTTCATGTGTGGTGGAGTTCTCCAGTGTTGCAACCGTTGTGGGAGTTGGTGTTTACTTCCCTTTGTTTAATTTGTCATATTGAGTTTGACTTTCATCCAGAAACTGCTCTCTTACACATGTTTGATTATCCCCCACCTTCTCACATATGAAAATTGGTGATTCACATTCTCTTAGTTGTCAAATTGTGTCTACTCTAGAAAAGCTATGGAGTTATGGAATAAATTTCACACTTGTCGTCTCACACTATTCATTTATATGATCGAGTCTGGTCTCTGTGGCTTGACAGTTTAGTCTACTCCGAACGTTGTCTCTAATATCTCGGATCTTAATAAAATTTTATTTAAAAAAAAAAACACAATAACCTGGTTTCAAAAGTGTGCACACCCTCTTATAACTGGGGCTGTGTTCAGAATTAACCAATCACATTCAAACTCATTTTAAGTCATTACACACCTGCCATCATTTAAAGTGACTCTGATTAATCACAAATAAAGTTCATCTGTAGTAGGATTTACCTGACATTTGCCTAGTTGCATCTCAGAGCAAAAGCCATGGTCTGCAGAGAGCTTTCCAAGCATCAGAGGGATCTCATTGTTGTTGGGTATCAGTCAGAAGAAGGGTACAAAATAATTTCCAAAGCATTAGAAATACCATGAAACCCAGTGAAGACAGTCATCATCAAGTGGAGATAATATGGCACAACAGAGACAAGAACTGGACATCCCTCCAAAATTGATGAAAAGACGAGAAGAAAACTGGCAAGTACTGGCTGTGTGCTCCCGTATTCTTCATATGAATGGGCTACGGGGTAGGGTGACAAGACAGAAGCCTTTTCTTACAAAGAAAAACATCCAAGCCCGACTGATCAAGTCCCCCAAAAGCACATGTGTTATGCTCTGATGAAACCAAGGTTGAACTTTTTGGCCACGGTGGTGGCAGCATCATGCTTTGGGGCTGTTTCTCTTCAGCTGGAACCTTAGTCAGGGTGGAGGGAATTATGAACAGTTCCAAATACCAGGCAATTTTGGCACAAAACCTTCAGGAGTCCGTTAGGAAGCTGAAGATGAAGAGGAAATTCACCTTTCAGCACGACAATGACCCAAAGCACACATCCAAAACCACAAAAGCATGGCTTCACCAGAAGAAGATTAATATTTTGGAATGGCCCAGCCAGAGCCCAGGCCTGATTCCAATTGAACACTTGTGGGGTGATCTGAAGAGGGTTGTGCAAAGGAGATGTCCTCACAATCTGACAGATTTGGAGCGCTTTTGCAAAGAAGAGTGGGCAAATGTTGTCACGTCGAGATGTGCTATGCTAATAGACTCAAAAGGTGCTTCAACGAAGTACAGTGGGGCAAAAAAGTATTTAGTCAGCCACCAATTGTGCAAGTTCTCCCACTTAAAAAGATGAGAGAGGTACACTTCAACTATGAGAGACAGAACGGGGGGGAAAGAATACAGGAAATCACATTGTAGGATTTCTAATGAATTCATTGGTAAATTCCAAGTATTTGGTCACCTACAAACATGCAAGATATCTGGCTCTCACAGACCTGTAACATCTTCTTTAAGAGTCTCCTCTGTCCTCCACTCGTTACCTGTATTAATGGCACCTGTTTGAACTTTTTATCAGTATAAAAGACACCTGTCCGCAACCTCAAACAGTCACACTCCAAACCCCACTATGGCCAAGACCAAAGAGCTGTCAAAGGACACCAGAAACAAAATTGTAGACCTGCACCAGGCTGGGAAGACTGAATCTGCAATAGGCAAGCAGCTTGGTGTGAAGAAATCAACTGTGGGAGCAATTATTCGAAAAATGGAAGACATACAGGACCACTGATAATCTCCCTCGATCTGGTGCTCCACGCAAGATCTCACCTCGTGGTGTCAAAATGATCACAAGAACAGTGAGCAAAAATCCCAGAACCACACGGGGGGACCTAGTGAATGACCTGCATAGAGCTGGGACCAAAGTAACAAAGGCTACCATCAGTAACACACTACGCCGCCAGGGACTCAAATCATGCAGTTCCAGACGTGTCCCCCTGCTTAAGCCAGTACATGTCCGGGCCTGTCTGAAGTTTGCTAGAGAGCATTTGGATGATCCAGAAGAGGATTGGGCAAATGTCATATGGTCAGATGAAACCAAGGTAGAACTTTTTGGTAGAAACTCAACTCGTCGTGTTTGGAGGAGAAAGAATGCTGAGTTGCATCCAAAGAACACCATACCTACGGTGAAGCATGGGGGTGGAAACATCATGCTTTGGGGCTGTTTTTCTGCAAAGGGACCAGGACGACTGATCCGTGTAAAGGAAAGAATGAATGGGGCATGTATCGTGAGATTATGAGTGAAAACCTCCTTCCATCAGCAAGGGCATTGAAGATGAAACGTGGCTGGGTCTTTCAGCATGACAATGATCCCAAAAACAAAGGAGGAAGGAGTGGCTTCGTAAGAAGCATTTCAAGGTCCTGGAGTGGCCTAGCCAGTCTCTAGATCTCAACCCCATAGAAAACCTTTGGAGGCAGTTGAAAGTCCGTGTTGCCCAGCGACAGCCCCAAAACATCACTGCTCTAGAGGACATCTGCATGGAGGAATGGTCCAAACTACCAGCAACACTGTGTGAAAAACTTGTGAAGACTTACAGAAAACGTTTGACCTCTGTCATTGCCAACAAAGGGTATCTAACAAAATATTGATATGAACTTTTGTTATTGACCAAATACTTAATTTCCACCATAATTTGCAAATACATTCTTTAATAATCAGACAATGTGATTTATGGACTTTGTTGTCTCATTCTGTTTCTCATAGTTGAAGTGTACCTATGATGAACATTACAGGCCTCTCTCATCTTTTAAGTAGGAGAACTTGCACATTGGTGGCCTACTGAATACTTTTTTGCCCCACTGTTTTCCTTGAGTTCAAGTTCCAAGGCCTTCAACAAATCCTGTAATGTATGAAAGGATATCTGCACAGCCCCGTGGCATTCATAAATATGCCCATGGTCTGAAAATACACGCAACATGTTGTGCTATTAAGCCATTTTACACCCTCTACATGATACAAACTAGACTTATGCATTCAGATTCGTATTCATATGAATCTCTGAAAACAAGGGCGATAGACGAAACTAATGAAAGTGAATTGCAAAACCATTATTAAATTACATTTTGTAAAATTCTGTCACTGGTTTGCCTGCTATAGATGAGTAATCTCTTCCTCTCACACATTTTCTGGGATGGTTGCCAGTAATTACAAAATGTTGCTTTATTTGGGGTCATACAGGCTTAACCCCTTCAGGACCGGCGTTTGGGTACTGCGTCTTCAGTTGAAGTCTGCCGTTTTCTTTTAAATATTTAAATTCCGTGCTCGTGATTCCAGTGTTCATAGCGATGCTGGATCGTGCATCATCGATGACGTACCTGATACGCCCCGGTCTGGCGGTGACCTTTGACCAGGAAGTACCAGGTATGTCCCGGTCTTAAACAAAGTATGACTAGCATTTTTGGTAGCATTCCCAGAAAATGTGGTTAAGGTTCAAAGTTGGTACATGTGTTAAGCATTCAGAGTCCAATAAATCAGGTAATGCTTATTAACTATTAGCAAATGCAAACTCCACAGGAAACAATCAAGGGCTTCTGCTGGGATGCTGTTACAGTATCCACCACCCGCTCAATAAAGTAAGTCTTCCTCACATTAAGTAAAAATGTATTACGTTTAATAAAAGTTAAAATCTCAAGAATAGCATAATTAATATACAAATGACACTTAGCCATTGCAGTGTCTATAAGGAAAGCTGTTCATTAATTAACCTCTACAGACAAGCAAGATTTATATTATAATTTAGAGCAGCTTCTATTGCCAGCACAACATGTGCACTATATATGCCTCTTCTTCTCCTGTGTTTTAGTCTATGCAACAGAACACTGTCCCACATACAGACTCCTCCCTGTCAGCACGGGAATGTGAATCTGCCAAGAAATCAGTGGATATTAGAAATTTGTTGGCCAAAAATTTGCATGACAGTGGAATGTTCTGTAAAATGTAACATTTGAAAGTGTTTTTATCATCATCAGAGCAATGTTGCTGATAAATGGAATAGTTCAGTGGTTACCATGGTAATAAGAAGATGAGGGTGAAGTAGACACCTCTAAAAATGTTTGGAAAGTAGCCCTGGATAAAATCTTACTGGGAAACATAAATCTCCCTCTAACAGGCCCAATATAGAGGGAGCGTGATGTCTGCTCCCTCCTAGTAATGCCGAGCATGTCATATCCCGGCGCTTGGCACCAGTGGTGTACCTGAGGGAGTGGAGGGTACACCCCAGGTGCCTCTTACTCTCTGCTGCCCAGCGTTTAAGAGCAGGGTCATGTGACCTCGAGTTACATGACCCTCGCTGCTCCTGCCCGCCCGGCTCGCCCAAAATTGTTTACAAAGTACCAGTCTGACCTGCTCTGAGCCCAGGGCCGGCCGAAGACTTAACGTCGCCTGGGGCGAAGTTTAAAATCAGCGTCAGCGGGGGGGGTGGCATTTTAAACTTCGCCAACGCCCCCCCCCCGGTACTTACCGTTGAAGAGTCCTGCGGCGAGTCTCCCTGCCTCATGCCACAGGTGCCGCTTGTAATGCTGAGCGCCGGAAACTGATGCCACTTCCGGCGCTCAGCATTACAAGCCGGCACCAAGACCGAACAGGGAGACTCGCCGCAGAGGAGAGGGGCGCCGAGCGGGTAAACGAAAACCACTCGACGCCCCTCTCTCTCTCTTCCGCTTAAAAAAAAAAACGCTTGGGGCGGCAAAGTGCCGCCGCTTCTAAAGTGCCGCCTGGGGCAATTGCCCCAGTTGGCCCCATTGTAGGGCCGGCCCTGTCTGAGCCAGTCCAAGTCGGGCGAGCCATTTGTGAATAAATTCGGACTAGCCTAGGGGGCAGAAACAGAGCAGGCATCATGTAACGCAAGGTCACGTGACCCCTCTCTTTAATGCTGGGCTGCTCGAGAAGAAAATCTGGTGTATGAGAGGTGAGTGATGGTAGGAGAGAGAGGAGTATATAAGTGTTTGTGAGCATTCTTGTATGTATGTGTGTATGTATGTATGTGTTGGTGTGAGTTATGAGAATGTATATGTATAGTATGTATATGTAAATTTGTGTAAGTCTGTCAGGACCCAGGCCAGCAGATCAGGTAGGAGCCCAATTGCAGGGGATATCTGAGGCTCTGTCTGTACTCCAAGATGCATAATGGTAAATACAGACAAGAGATAACAGTCTCACACCAGGCTGGTATGCAAGAATAGATCGTATTGGTGAAAGCCGGCTGATCAGGAACAGGACTGGTATATACAGTGGAATAAAGCATAAACAGGATACAGTTAATCTTAACACATGGGCTGGGAAGTCTTGCCGGACAGGCTTGGAACTGGAAACCCGTGTGGCATTTCACACGGCAATAAGCCCACTGGAAGGACACACGGCAGGAAGCCCACTGGCAGGGCACACAGCAGGAAGCCCACTGGCAGGGCACACGGTTTACTGACAGTTTACTGCCTGCCCTTGGTGGGTGTAATCGTTCTATGTTCCTGCTGCATTGAGTTGTTGGTGTATTTGACCAACCGTGTCCTTAACCATGCTTCTGGCACCTGTTCCTGTTTGTTTTGACCCGGCTTGGCCTTCTTCAATTATTTGTCTTACGATGTTGGTCCTGTTTTTATTACTCAGCTTGTCCTTGGACCCTGATTCTACCTCTCCAGTAGACCCGAAGAGGGGTTTACCTGGTTTCCAATTCATAACTCTATCATTGATTGACATTCAAGTGGAGATGTACAAATTATCTATAACTGCCCGATTGACGTATTACTTTGAACTCTTACTCCCCGTGGTAGGGTCTATTGTCTCTCTTCACCTGAAACAGACGCCATGGATCAGTACATTCAAAATAACCAAGACAAATGATTCATTTGCCAACTCCCCTGCCAGAGCAGGGTACTTTTATTAGGGTCTCAACTGGATCACCTTCAAAGCTTCTTACCCCATTCCTTTAACCCCAGAACTGTTTGACTGACTCAAAGGATCTTGCGTCTTTCCTAATCTAGATCTCATTGGGGCCTATAACTTCATCAGGATAAGCCAGGGAGATGAGTGGAAGACAACTTTTAACACCCGTTCTGGGCGTTTTGAATACACACCAATGTGATTCTCCAACTGTCCCTCAGGAATATGTTAATAAATGCTTCAGATACTGCCTCAAGCAATTCGTAATCTTATATCTGGACGATACTGTGATTCACTCTACTGACCTTCTGAAACACCATGATCATGTAACAAAGTCCTTACAACAAGTTAGAGAAAATAGGCTATATGCTAAACCAGAGAAATGGTGATCTTTTTGGGTTATGTTATTACCCCTACCAGCTTCCAGATGGATCCTGGAAAATTAGACACTTATTTACAATGGTCCAGTGGGACGCAAACCTTTGCGAAGGATCCTGGGGTTTGCCAATTTTTAAAGGACTTTCAACGTGAAACTTCTATAAAGTGGTCACTCCACTCACACAAAGAAAGGAGCTGACACTCGTAATTGGACTTCTGAATCTACAACCACTTTTCTTTCATTGAAACAACTATTCTACTCTGCCCCAGTATTAGTGTACCTTGATTTACCCCAGGCCTTTACCCTAAAGGTAGATGACTCCGAGATAGGAGGCTGGAGCCGTCCTTTCTCAACTCAAGAGCTACATTAGCCGATTAATGGCGGCAACTCCTGGAGGGATCAAAAAATCCAGTGACTATACTTACTATACTACAGTACATTGGTGAAGTTAAACGGCGCGGTAGCACCTGGGCTCTGTTCTTGTCAAGGTTACCTTACATTTTCCTATCGTCCTGGTTCTAAAAATACTAAGCCCGATGCCCTGTCTTGTATGTTAAATATTTCAGAAGATGACCCCCAAAGAGAAGAGCCTTTTGAAGAGAAGAGGCATTCTGTGACACTTCACCTCTGTGAGTAGGCTGCAGCCAGGCCCTCCTCATCTTGACGATTTATGTAATCACAGGATCTTGACTCAAAAATGGCAGTTTGATTACTCAACCTTTATATTCAAGTATGCTAAAATTGCATCCAGTCCATTTAAAGGCATCAATTGAATTTGATTCTGAATTTTAATCTTTGTTGTTTTAATTGTAAAGAACACTTTTTGCTGCTTTAGGCAAAAACTCCTTTCTTCAAGTGAGTGGATGACCTCTTGTTTTTTTGGGCAATTATAATTATACAAATACACATTGTCTCTGTATGTATTGGTATAATTATATCACATAAGATGCCCTTTTTCCGAAGTAAAGTAAATTCAACATTTTCAGCGTCATCAAATGTTCTTTTTCCCTTATTCATTTTTTAGCATACTTCTACAATAATAATAATAATAATAATGTCCTTTTTAAGAACAAGATATGATTCACTTATGAAAAAAATATCTCCAATGAGTCAATACCCTTTTATGCATGATAATATCCTACTGGCCACTGCTGTAGTTGACATTATTATTATCATTATTATTATTATTATCTTTTTATTTATATAGCACCAACAAGGTATGTCCAAAAGTAGAACTGACTATATATTTGGATATGAGGGTAGAGATGTAGAGGGTGCAAAAGCGCTCTATAGCTCAGGAGTTTGAATTGATTCTGGAGGCTATGGGGAGCCAATGGAGCGATTGGCACAATGAGGCAGCAGATGAAGTGATAAAGGAAAATTAGTCTAGCCATAGTGTTCAGGATGGATTGGGAGACCAGTTTGTTGGGAGTTGCAATTATCCAGACAGTATATCACAAGGGTGTTTTTAGTATCATTAGTATTTCGTTTTTTTCCTCGTGTGAGAAAAGGATGGATTCAGTAGATGTTTCTTAGGTGAAGACAACAGGATTTGGTGAGTGACTTGATCTGAGAGATGAAGGAGTGAAGAGAGTCAAGTGTGAAACCAAGGCAGTGAACTTGGTGATAGAGATAGACAGTGATAGAAATGTCAGGAATTGTGGACAGAGGGGATGGCGGAACAACCACAAGCTTGGTGGGACACCATCCATGATGCAATTCTAAAGACAGTCAGTGAAGCGAGTTAGGTTGGGGGGAGAGGAAATGTAGATTAGGGTGTCATCCTCATATAGGTAGTACTGGAAAATATCAATTGAAGGGTTTATAGAAGGAAGGGGTAGTCGATAGTATCAAAGGATGCAGAGATGTCCAACAGTATAAGCAGTGAGAAGTGATTTTTTGATTTAGCGGCAAAGAAATCATTAGTGATTTTAGAAAGGGCTGTTTGAGTGGAATGCTGTGGACAGAAACGTGATTGTAGATGGTCAAGCAGAGAAATAGAGGAAAAGAAAATGAGTTGATTATATGTTAACAGTTCCTGCAGTTTGGAGGCCTTGTTCTTAAAAAGGACATTATCATAGTTTGACAGTAGTTTAATGGGGATGTGGGATCTATAGAAGATTTCTTTAAAACAGGAGAGATGATAAGATATTTAAGTGAGAATAGGAATGCACCGGTAGAAAGAGATTAAAGAGTTTGGTTAAGGTTGATGTAAGGACCCCAAGAAGAGATGGTAAGAGATGGGAGGGTACAGGCTCGAATGAGCAGGTGTTTAGGGTGTACCAAATTGCATTAACCAGAATGGCTTTACTAGAAAATACCGTATTTGCTCGATTATAAGACGAGGTTTTTTTCAGAGCAAATGCTCTGAAAAAGACCCCTCGTCTT